>JAOYSI010051017.1:0-25833 GCA_025775065.1 Hiodon alosoides | reverse complement strand
TTATATTTTGGTTTGTTTGTAATCTAAAAATATCTACAATATTTAACAAAATAGCAGGCAAATCCAGCACACAATTTGTAATAAAACATCTATAGTCCAATATTACAGAAGTACCCAACAACTCGAGCTGTTCCAACTACATCTGAAATTTGGTTCTGCACCCTACAAATAAACCAGAGAGTATCTACGGGCTTTGTAAACAAATTACATTCTCTTTAGGACATAAATAAGTTAAAGGAGTAAGAGCCATTACAGCAGAAACAAGGCAACATGCCAACAAACAAAGAAGATAAACTCTGCATGTTTATATATATATATATATATATATATATATATATATATATATACACACACATAAATTTAAGGGTTTCTCTTTTCCAACAGGTGCAAATCTACTGTGCATGTTGAGTCCTGCAACCTTAATATATTTTTCATCATTTTATTCATCCAAAAAATCTATACATTTTAATACATGCCACACAAGAAACTCACAGACTGGTGAATCGGATAAGCTGTCTTAAAAGCAGTCCACGGCACTTCCCACCAAAATCAAATCAAGTCAAAGAATTTTGAATAAAATTAAACAAAAAAAATTAAAACTTGGGTAAATATACATTCATGCAGGAATTATTATAATATTTTGTTTTTAATTAAACTATTTTAGATTTTTAGATTTTTTTTTTCCTCAGGAAAGGGTAGTGGATAGTTTATACACTTTTCCAAGTCAATTTTCTTTCTCACACTAACAGAAAAAAAATATGGTTCAAAGCCAGTGTTGAACCAGCAGCACACAAGCAGTTTCCGATGTATATTGGCTTTGTTACGCTCTGAGTGTGTAGTTTTTTTGTTAGTTTCTTTTTGCCCAGACAATTAGGGCTAGAGAGAGGTCTCCAAGCTATGCAGTGGGCTGCCTGGACTGGAGGAGGCAGCAGATTTACTGGTGTTGGTGGTCAGGTTGATCCCGCTATCAATGGCATTGTTGTTCCTGTTGGGGGATGACGGCTGGCTGGAGTTCTTCCTCAGCGCAGGGTCCTCCTCGACGTCGGTGTCGTCGATGAGAGGGATGTGGGGCTGAGAGTCCTCTATCCTGAACTCTGGGTGAGTCATGAAGTTGTGAATGGAGGTCCTCGAGTCGGGTTTTTCCAAGCCTTCATAGAGAGAACTACGGAATGCATTCACGACGCGTATCTGTGGAGGATCAAATTGAAATGAGTAAATGGCCCGGTTTGAAAAACAGTAGTGTGGATTAATGTAGAAAAGAGGTTCACAGTCTCAAGGCTTTTAAGGGGCGTACAAAACCCACTCTTGTGCAAATTTGGTTAGGACAGCAAAATAATAACGAAAAATAAAAACCAGAATGGTACAAAACAGGTAAAAAAAAACAAGCAAAACAAACCACTCAAGGATACTACTGGTTATATACACTCCAATGTGGCACATACCTAGAGACAAGCAATGTTAATAAAAACTCAAAATTCAAAACCCATGCATGCCGGAGAAATTGTGTGGTGAGTAAGAAAGTAGGAGGAAAAGATTAGATTGCAGACTCATAGGTATCGGGAAGAGGGAAAAAAATAATAATAACAAAGTCAAATGAAATAAAAACGGTAATCCACAAAGGACTCATGGTAAAGACACAGCAGCACAGAGGGGGCACAGTACGGAATGACTGGGAGGATGAAGTACACACTTTGTGTAACGCCATGGCGACAGCCCACAAGCTCAAAAGCCAACCAGACAACACGCTGAACATGCACGGGGGAAATGCGAACGCAACACTAATGGACACAGGCACACAGAGATGGCTACACAGTGAAGGGATCTGGCAAAAAGGTCTACTCCTGCAGCAAGCTTCACTTCATGCATGTCTGTGTAAACACTCAAGTATTGGCCCCCGGTTGCTCTTGTCTATCCCTTAGCGTTCTCGAAAATAATCAAATAAAAATCGCAACAGTATTATTTGTATGCTGGGAAAATAAAAAAGTAACGCCTTCAGTAACTAGCAAAAATACTAAAACATGCAAAACGCTGTAGTTTTACATGACAAATTACACCTATACGTTCTTTCCAGCAACTCGATTCACTTAATTTGTTTCATTGCTAAAGCCTTTGTAAATAATACTATACATACTGGCTATATATTTATAGAATTCACTTCACTGAATCAAGAATTAAATTAAGAATATAATTAAATAGTCCTGGGCAGCTCTTGCTAAAAAAATTACAATCTGTAACATCTGTTAGAATTCAAATCAATAAAATGTTGTCATTCAAGTGCAGATACTATCCTTCCCAAGTATTTAATTAATTTAGCCGGTTATTTAACCTCCTGCATAAATGTTTATTTATTTATTCCTAAAATGTCTGCTGATTTAGAAGAACATGGACAGAACGACAATACATAAAAATGTGATTTGACCTGAATTTCATTGGACAAAAAGGAATGGATTAAATTTAGCTCCGAAGGGAAACTTGTGACGGTGAATTATGAGAAAAGATGGTCAAAAGGAGACCCGTTTGAATGACAGATGAAAATGAATGTCAGGACAAATCACATCAATGTCGCTGGCCCAGCATCCACTGAGGCACAGTTAGCACCACACAGGGTATCGTACACGACCGACAACGTGAAGCCACGAGACGTCATGGGTTACTACAGCCCCAGCGCACGCTCTCGTTTAGACAATGCCGACAGACGACAGATAAGACAGGACTTCCTGGGTCTTCTCAGCGGCGTGGGGAGAACCGTCTTGATTTTGCCCCTGAAAGAATGAGACTTCATTCACTCAGGCAAAAAACACACAACCTGCATCTGCACCTGAGACAGATATGGACTACATGCGTAACAGGTGAGATTGTTGGCTTATACTTGAATGTTTACCCAGCTCGAGTTTAATTCACATTAGTTTCGGACAAGTTAAGGACTCACAACCTGAAATTCACTCTGTTGGCCGTACCCTTTGTCCAGGGCTCTTTAACACTCTGAGGGGGGGAAAAAACACATTGAGCATTGAGACAAAACTAAGTCCTCTCAGAAGAGAGGTAAGTGCTGAATGTAAACTCACAAGAAGCATAAAATATCTTAAACGGCAAAAAGCAAAGAAGTATGCTCAGAGATGCATCTCTCCACCAAGTGCTTTGTGAATGTAATCCTGTACCAATACATTATGCAAAAGGTATAAACTTTTGTATAGTGTACGTACGATCCATATGCACAATGGGTACTACGTAGTACCAATGTGCCTTGCTGCTAGTGCATCCGGGATTTTTAATAACTATGTGTATGAGACATAATCACGTTTGTTGTAACTCCTTGTGATAGAGATAGATTCTCTTTATTAGAAAAGGCATCAAGTGAAAAGCCACTCCACTGTTTGTCAATCACCATTAACCGTAATTCAGGATCTGAGGATAGCAGTCGTACACCGGATTAATGTATAAACACAACTTCAATATTGGGGTGAAGAAGGAATAAAATAAAAAATACTATATTGGCGACTCCAAACACACTAAAATTTGAAACGGCCTTGCTCATTTAGAGGACATGTGGCTCGAGGATCTGGCTTGAAGGGAATTCCAGTTGGGTAAACCGATAATACCGCTTCCTCAAACCTCTCCGTGTGTGGTGGCCGAGATGCATTAGCACAATGGTAAATTCCGACTTGGCGGTTCCAAATGTAAAAAGAAATAAATAAATAATCCAAAGCTAGCAACACAAATATAATATCCCCAAAAATAAGTAAAGCCATTATAATGATCAAACCCAAAACCATCCGTTTCCATGTAATTTAGTGTGATACTACAAAAAACTTAAGTCATATAGAAGCAAAACGAGTACAAATTGTAAAAACCCCAGGATACATTTCTACAGGGAATCATGGGGGGCTGCAGAAAGCATTTGGGGATTGAGTGCATCTCTGAGATTTCACGCCGAGAGGTCTCACTCACGCCCAGCAGGAGCAGCGGTGGTGCTGGTAGGGGAGGAAACGGCATTGGACAAGGACATGTGACTAGGGCTAGAAACATTGGTTACATCCTGGTTCTGGCTGGTGGTGGACGACTGGCGCCTCAGGGCCCCCTGAAACGAAGTCCCACTCTTGAAGGTGTTCACCACCTCGATCTGCAAAAGGAGGAGAGAAGGAGACATGGGGGACGAGGAGACAGGGAAGGCGGCGCGTGAACGGCACAGACGCCGAGTCAAACAGTGGGGAAATCCAGGGGTGGCAGCCGTGTGAAAGGTCAAACTAACACTGTCCAGAGCCATCTGACTTCAGCGCGAGCACCCTTTGGCGCCCGCCACATGTGCTGCCATGTGACCTGCAGCCGTGGGGTTTCTGGGAAGTGGGGAGGAGCCGCTGCCCTCGGGTCTTCGGCTGTCCTTTCCCAGCAGCTGACTTTGCTGGGGCAACAGCGGAGCGGAGCAGGGCAAATTATAATCATGGAACACTGTCTGAAGACAGCACTGAATAGGACAGAGGTGGTAACTTCATGTAAAGATGAGGTCTACATGTACAGACTACAATATATGCACCATAAATTCTAATTTATCGAGACATCAACTGGGGGTAACACCGGGGCAGAAGTTGCAATGAAGATACAGCTCATTCTTTAGGGCCAATCCAATTGAAATTGATATAAGTACGTATATTAAAGAACTGTTAGAACAGACAGATGTAAAAGAAACAGTCACCCATACTATCATGGCGACATTCCCTCAACTAAGGTCTAATGGCAGATATAGTGCGGATGATATCCGGTATATCACAGTTAGGACCTGGAAGGGTTAGCCACATTCCAAACTTGGACTCTCACCTGAGTCTGAATTCTGTTGAGACCACGGAACCACAGGATCTGCCCTCGCCTTAACTCTCTCTCAGCATGGTCGATCTCCTCGTTCTCCTCGTTCATCTCTTCCTCTGGTGACTCGTCCTTCTGGGTCAGCTGTCCAGCCCCTCGCAGGAACTTCAACCTGCTGTTGGGAATTGTTGCTATCACCTTATCCAAAGGGGAAAAGACATTAAAAAAGAGTTAGATGCTACAAATGATTCATTTTAAGTCGCTGTTATCTTCGTCCACAATATTCCGTAGTCTTTAAGATAATTTAAATTAAACCACAGTAAAATAAGTAGCTCAATTTGTTCATCATGGGATTTGTTCTTGGCATGGTAATCCTGATTTCTCCCTTAGCCTCAGCAGAATTTTGATTGCTCTTATAACCTCATGGTTATGGTTGTAAAATAATATTCAGAGGAGCCGTTAAGAATTAGTTACCTGTCCCCAGACCAGCTCTCCTACGCCAAGAAACACGCACCACATCCATTTGTCCAGGTCCAGGGGAGCGCAGCTGAAGGGCTTTCCCCCAAACTGCACAATCACAATCTGAAAACAGAGTTGATCCCCCGAAAGGTTGCCCCAAATTAAGAAATACAAGAAGACAAAGCACAAAGCACACTAGTCTTTCTGAGAAGGATCACATTCAAGGTTGGAACCCCCTTTGTGTTCTATTACCTGAATGCCGAACGTCCCCAATACAATGGAACAGAAGATGGGATTCCTGAAGATGCCATCAAAGACATTCCGCTCTCCGTGGATCTTGCGGGCATTGATCTCATTGAAGAGCTGCATCATGACGAAGGTGTTGAAGATGATGGTATAATGTTCCGAGGGAGGGGAATTTAGAGGAGCATTCCTTCCACTGTCAATGTCAAAGATAGTTTCACCTGAAAGGATTAAGGAAAAACGCCACTTTAACCCCAAGGTTCACTGGGAAAAAGTCATCTTAAAATGCGCTATGCTGCAAATAATGCAAAATTATTCACCACAAATAAATAATTAATAAAGGATCATTTTAACATAAACCAGAATAAGCTGTCCCAGAAGTCTAACATCTATCTTGCTCAGAATCTCGGCAAAAGGTTTAATTGATAACACAAACTTACCCACAAAGAGAAGCGTAAAGATTAAGGTGAGCTGGTAGACACTGTGGCCCAGGATGTTCTTGGTCATTGTGCTGGAGATGAGGGGCTTGTTCCTGCCGTAAGGCTTCCTCATCAGGAGGCTTTCTGTGGGTGGTTCGGTGGCCAGGGCCAGAGAAGCAAACGTGTCCATGATAAGGTTCACCCATAGCATCTGAACGGCCTTCAAGGGGGAGTCCTTCAGAAACAAGGGGAACGAGAACAGAAGTATTATTGAAAAGGCAAAACGTGTACCCATCAGACGCAACATTGCAATTGATGCTTGTTCCTAAAAATATACTTGTGTTTTTTTTTTTTGTAATTGTCAACTGTGATAATGTATCCCCTAATCCTAGTCACTATCAAGCGACCCATTTCTTTTTCCACACAACCCACACAAAATTTTTAGCGGTGACTGGAGGAGAGCCACGCCCCTATCAACTGTCTTGCAAGATTGCAGGCGTCAGGGAAGCCAGTGGAGCTGAGAATCTGATTTAACCACTCCAGCCCAGGCGATGCACTAATTGTCTGAAGTTATTCCAATATAGTAAAACGTGTATAGGGAATTACCAAGATATTAAAGGTGACATTGTTTACTTTGGCCTTGTATTAATCTTTTCATAGTGAATTCAAATTGCTTGAGTTTATAGATAATACATATAACTTCAATGTAATGCGAATGTAATATTTGTGTTAAATAAACTGCTGCCAGTACATCAGTTAATTAATCATATGCCTGTGTTGCTATTTTAATTATGCCTGATAATGACACCTAACTTTACAATTACTTAACACAGTATTTATTGTAAATGTTGTGCAAATACATCACCTGTTACTAGAACGGACGCCCAGCCAAAAACGCCTCACATTGCTTTCTTGACAACTATTGTTTATAATAGTTCATTCTAATTTTTCTATTATTATTTATGGAATTTATTAACAAGTAATACTAGAATACCAGGATTTTCAGAGCTTCGTTGCTGAAGTAAACAAGAAGGCCCACAGGATCTCCGTGAAGGTTAAAGGTTTAATAATGTAGGATTAGCAAATTGTGCTATGGGCAGGTGCAGGAACCAAACTGTCCCCCGTGCATCACATAGTCCAGAGCTAATACCTGTATTTACGAAAGTTTCCGATTGTGTAAGTGAGGTAATCTCTGGTACCTTTCGGATGTAGGTTAATGTATAAACAAAAGAGGCTATTTTTAGTCGTTTTAGACATTGTCGTTGAAAGTTTCCATCGTTGCTGCTGCTGATTTTCAATTAAAGTATGTCAGAGTTTGTTCGTAAAATATCAGCTCCACCATGCAGCACAAAAATGTTTAAAAATCACAGTCTTCAATTGTCACCTTCTTTAGCGGCCAGTTAAACATTGGGATTAAGGCTTTGGAGTATGTATTTAGAAATTGTCTAATCTTTGCTGGGTAAGATGGCCCAATAGTAATGCTTTTCACAGGGAGAATAAAAAACAATCCCTATGTCTGCACACAAAAGAGAATGGTTAAAGCATGTTTCCCACCTGTGTGATACAGGCCCCGGTAAAGGCTACAATCACGGCCACCACGTTGACTGTCAGCTGGAACTGCAGGAACTTGGAAATGCTGTCATACACGTTGCGGCCCCACATCACCGCCTTGACAATACTGGAGAAGTTGTCGTCGGTCAGAATGATGTCTGAAGCCTCCTTGGCTACATCTGTTCCAGCAATACCCTGTCATTTGAAGAGCACAATGGTTTAGCTTTTCACTAGTGTTGTACTGGGCCACTTAGCTGAAAAACCCATGTACAGTAGATGCCTATGGTTTTCACGTAAAACATTCAGTCATTTTGTTTGAATATTACAAGATCACATGGTAGAATAATCACCATATAAATGGCATACACCAGAACAAACCATGTGTTTATTCAGAAGCATTCTGAGTTTATTGCATATGACTTAAAACTATAGAACTCTAAAGAGAAGACCAGTTGGAGGGAACTTAGACAAGTTAAGTAGAAGTAAAGCAAGTAAAAAATAGCACATGCAGCTACATTTTTCATAACATTAGATGAACCAGTACACCAGCATTTAAGGTTATTCTGTAAAATGACTATCATTCAATCCCAGATTGAATCATGCGCAGGATCTGTGAATACCCAACATCTACAATAAGGGGCGCTCAAGTTCCACGACATTGGTGCACAGGGATGTGCCGGTGAGAGGATGTGCAAGATGTCAAGAACAAGAATTTTCCAGGCACTTCAAGGAAATATTAAAATTAGATTACAATGGAAATATCTGCTTGTTAGCTTTTTCTTTCACCATATTATAGACATAAACTATGCAAGAATCCACTTAGGAGCACGACACCATAACAGGAACTTTGCTCCTCCTACCATTGCAAAGCCAACATCTGCTTTCTTGAGGGCAGGTCCATCATTTGTCCCATCTCCAGTCACAGCCACTACTTGCCTCTGTTCCACCAATGTGCTGTCAATTATACCTGATAGACAAAGCATAGTACTTCTGTTCTTTTCCAGACTCTTTGCATCACAGTTCACCCTCCAAAAAATGTAAAAAAAAAAGTGTGGTGTGTACCTTTGACCAAGGTGTGCTTGTCAGTTGGAGAGGATCTTGCCAGCACTCTCAGTTTGGGCCACACCTTATCAATACGTTCTTGTTCAACCTGTGGCGGGAAATACATTTCACAATCTCATGGGTGTTCAATTCACCCTTCTCAAGGACAAAAGATATGGTCTTTTGATTCGTTTTGTTTCACATGTACACTATTCTGAAATGAATAATGGTAAAGTACGTGTTGTTTCTGTAAATGCTGTTTTTGAACAATTACGTCGTTTAGAGAAATGATGCAGTTCCAGTTCTGTGCGTTCCATAGACATTGGCGCTAAACCTCCAGCATGGCACGTGACACAGAGGGCATGTTCAGGTACCTCTCCCTTCTCATTGCGGATCCTTCGGTTGAACTCTTTCCCGTCGATGCACAGGAAGTCTTCGCCAGGGTGGATAATGCCACACTTGATGGCGATGGCTCGGGCTGTGTTTATGTTGTCCCCGGTCACCATGCGCACCGTGATTCCTGCACGTTGGCACTTCCGGATGGCATCGGGTACCTGCGGGGACCGTCACATCCGTGGAGAACCCGCGGTTAATTATGTACCCAATCTGTCTCTCTGATGGAAAGGTCAGCTTGGACGTTCTCTGCTCTTCAAGCCCACACATCTTGAGAAATTACAAGATCAGAATAGCCCGGTTCTGAATGACTGCAAAAACACAATGCAGCACAAACAAAGAAATGGTACAGAGCTTTGATGTTGCCTAACGGCCTAATTAACAGATACCAGTTATTTCACCAGGGATAACAAAAATACATTTTGCTCGGAATGAAACAAGAAAGTACATTCTTATGCTTTCATTACAGACAACTTGTAATCTTGATGACTAGAATTGGAATTTAAAATGGGGATCTTTAGACAAAAAAAAAATCACGAGACCTTCAATCATCCCAATGCAATTTGCAACGGCAATTTTTGGGGCAAAAATAGCTAAAGGAAAGAATTGTATTTTGGGTTCAGATGAGTGTCACTCTCAATACAGGCACCTATCGAATAGCTAAATACAGTAATACCACTAGATCTGAACGATATGAGTTACATGAAATATGTCATAACATGTCTCAAAGGCAACGCCAAATGTGGTGCTGAAATGTACATATCTTGTAACCGGAGGGTAATTGTACAATATATTTTGTGTTTGATTATCTGAAAATGGTCTGGCGGGCCTGAGCTCCTGTTGATATATCCAATCTGCCCTGCATCAGATCGGGAATCATATATGTCCTAATGTAGAAAAACCAGTGACGGGGGGCTCAACTAACTGTGAGAAATATGCAGAGCAATATGGGTGTCTTTCAAAGATTAACAGAAAAATCTAACACTTCATATTTGTACATTCATAAGTCAGTAAATTTTTGTTATTAAATGACAGATGATGGTTAGTTAAGACATTTTTTATTGCTGTTTCTGATGTCGACACACATCTATCGGTAAAATTTATATATAAAAAGTAGCACAACATATAAAATGTAGCTTTTATACTATTTTCATGGCAGCAAGTTAAAATATTAGCTAGCAAGAAAACATTGCAAAAACGTTTATTGCAACATGTTTGACATATTGCTACCTTATCTCAAACGGTGGTCACACAATCAATAATATCTGCCAGCAATTTAAATTGTCCAGAAGCAGTGGTCCACTTTTGGTGTTATTCGCCATTACTGACCACATAACCACAGAGGTTAAGCTACCTAGCAATTCCAGAGAAAATTACAATTCTAAAGACATACAGGAGAATGGCTACTAGATTTTAAAATAAAATGTAAAAATTTCTCAAAACTGACATTGTATGGAGTCACTAACTAATATAACCAATAACTAATGGCAACAAAATGGACAGTTTGCATGCAGCTCTCAGCCAAGACTCATGATTATACGCGATTACACCCCTCACGCGGCTTACAACCTCCAACAACAAAACATAAAAACTGAAGGCAGTCCACTCATTCAGGGTAGAGATTGCATCAGTCTGGACAAGGAGCAGCCCATTTAGAGAACCTGGTAGGTCACGGGACCACAGTCAAGATCAGCTTAGCTCATTTCAGACTGACGGTGGAACGGAAGAGCCTAGTCAATTATGGATAACGGCAGAGGTGACTTCGTAACACTAGACATATAGACTTACTCTCTCTAATGAATTTGTTTACGCCTCCTTCCTTGATTGATTTGCCAGAAAAGGGGGTTAGCAAAGTTTTTCAAAGCAGTGTGAAAAAAATCTGCTTAAACTGTTTTTATTTCATTTAACTTACTTGGTGATTATACTTACTGATTATACTTATAATTGTTTCATAAAAAATAAACCAGTCTGTTAAAAATGAATATATAGAAATACAGGGCACCTACGCCAACTCTGGTGTGGTTGGGTGTTTATTTTTTGTTCTGTTTATGAAAATTCGTAAAAATGAAGAAAAAAAATCTATTAAACGGATTATCTTAACAAGTCCATCTCTGTTGTTACTTGATTAGTGACATATTTCGTACAGTTTTTTAAATAAAATAGGAGGAATTCAAGTACTTCCCGTTTGGGGCTGATAAATGACAAGAACTATATTTAATATGTAGTTTATTCCTAACGTATTTTCATTCTGATGTTTATTTTCCAGGAGCCCACAAAACATATTAATAATTACACCGAGTAGCCTCGGAGACAAGGGGAGCAACAATGAAAAGGAAAATGAAGAAATAAAAGTGAGTGCAATTATTTTATTATTTCTGTGAAGAAACAAGGACACAAAAAAATCTCTGTTTAGCTGAAATCTATATTAGTTGATATGAGCAGAATTGCAAGCTTCTTTTCTAAACATATATATATATATATATATATATATTTTATGTCATGTCCTTTTGTCTCTTTTTCTTACAGAGGCCATATGTCCTTGGAGTTTATGTGGATAAATAGGCCTACCTATAAATACCGTAAAATATGATTTGAGGTCATATCATTCTTACCAGACTGCTCAACCACTCAAAACTTGAGTGCATATTTACCATGGAAAAACTCCACAGCACTAACATTGAAAAACAAGGTAAACTTGATTGCCAATACAATTAGCAGTGTAGCATTGCATAGGGAATGGGTAGATTTACCTCTGGTCTGACTGGATCTTCGATTCCGACTACACATATTGCGGTCAGTTCAGAGAGAATATCATTTTCGTTGTCCCAGTCTGGCTCAGGGTCTGCAGGGAAGTCGCGGTACGCTACACAGATGGTTCTCAGTCCATTGCATGCCATGGGCTCGATCACCTTCTTCACCATCTCATCCTTGTCCCGTGGCCGGAAGACCCGCGGCTCCCCCGCATCATCCAGGATGCGAGTGCACCTGTGGGAGCAGAAAAAAAAGAGCTTTTAAAACGCTCTCAAACGTGTCTGCTGCAGTTTATACAGAATCACATTCGCTTAACAGTGCTGAGCCAACAGCAGTTATTACCTCAAAAAATGGGTTATCAATGCTTTACTTATGCCTTTAAAAAGATTGGTGACAGAACCTCAATCACTCACTTCTTGAGCACAATCTCGGAAGCCCCTTTGCTGTACATCCTGAAGCTACCGTCTGCGAGTTTGGTGACGGTGCTCATGGACTTCCTCACAGAGTTGAAGGTGTAGACCTTGTAGAGCTTCTCTTCGGGGATCTGGTTGCGGATGGGCTCGTAGTCCCGCTTCAGGTCCAGGATCAGGCCCAACAGTCCGCATTCTGTCTTGTTGCCCACCTGCTTGGGGAGACCACCTTCCTTATCAGGAGGCTGCAAAGGAATAAGAAGAAAAGGAAGCATGGTTTAGACATGGTCAGTCTTCCGTGTGTGATGTGTTTCCCCTGACTGTAAATCAAACCAATGTCCCTGCACAGCTGCAATCTCCAACACGAGGAAATATTAGCTTGTTGAGCTTAAGACCCAAGTCTCCAGCTGAAGGCAACAGTCATATTCTTATCTCCAACTCCAAGAAGCACGGATACACCTGCACCTAAAGGTCACTGGCACATGCTTCTCAGCATTGGCATTAACGGGAAAGAAAGTCTTTCGATTGATCGTTGCACAAACTAATCACAAAAAATTCATTAGGTATTCAAAAAGTATATTTTTTTTAAGTTGGCAGATGGCAATTCTCAGCCTCCTAATGAAATAATTATTATAGAATTAAATGATTATTTTCCCATTTACAACAGAAATAGTAACCCAGGCAACACTGACGTATGTACACAGTGTTGGTATGGTGCATAAGTTAAAACAATGAATAAAACATAAGTATCAAACAGAAGTTCTAGTTCTAGTACTAGTTAACAGTATACAGTAAGGCCAACGAGTAATATTTATTGGATGTTTTCATAGCATATTCATAGATTGAACTGTGATTTTTGAAAGCATTTTTGAATGCTTAAAAACATGACATTGTTTCCGGCTGAAACCCTATCGCACCCTAGTCTCAATGACCTGATACTTTTCATATGCAAAGCGCCATGAATTCTGGGATGGATTTATTATTTATTTGATCAATATCACTAATTAACTAAAAGCAAACGTGCATGAGCAATTATGCATGAGCATGACAGATCATCTGCCACCATGCAGGTAGACCCCCGCTGTAGCTATTCCCACTATCAGGACGCCCGACTGAATGTATATTGGGAGAAAGGGGAGAGGGAGGGAGGCATTCCCATGCTTCGAGTCCGGATACATGTCACAGAGGCCTGCGACAACTGTTCCAATGGTTTAGCACTCCGTTCTCCTCCTTTCATCTGTTTGTTTTTTTTTTCCCCACTATAATTTACTTATGATATTAGCTGATGCATATTGTCTTCATAGTCACTTTAGAAATGAGAAAATGTTTTACATTTCAGACATTTCTCAAGAGGGTCACGCCATTGAATGCTGGAAAACAGTCGCTGTGCTGAGCATCAAGACAACGACTGGGAGCTCTCCACAACTATCCAGACGTCTTTCAGGTCAGACTCAAAGGGATTTTTTAGATCTGGAGCCCCAACCTAATTGGATTGCATTTTCCAGTTGCATTTCATTTGTGTCCTGACCTCCCTAGACAGGGATAGGATAGCACAATGAAGACCACATAAATAGTAGCCGTAACATCAACCCATTAAGGTCAGGAAACAGTTAAGCATGTCCTGACAGAACTTCCGGAGATGATTGCATTTCCTCCAATTCAAAAGACAGAACTTCCCTGTAAATTAACTTCAAATGAGATTGCATATTTTTGTTCTTCATTCAAATCGGTTAGAAGTGTTTTACCAAGACGTATTTATGCCAACAGACAGAAGGTCAAACTTGCAACAGAATCTCATAAAGTATATAAATCAAATAATACACTCATTCCCCATTTAATGAGGTGTGTCTGGATTACTTTTATTGTGCACTGCAAATATTTTATTGCATAAATACGGACGCAAACACAATAATTTACATACCAAGCAAAATACCCCATCTTTCTTGTGGCGAGTTTTGCAACCTTCACTGTTCTTAACGATTGCTATCAGTGCTAGAATAAAGAATAGTTAAATTGATGTACATTTCTGACAATGGGTTGAGGTAAAGAACAAACTGGAAAGGAATAGAAGTGGCCAAAAACCTGTGAAACCAGGGTAATAATGTAATATCTTCAAACACATAGTCATAAAGGCCGCATACAACTCTGATGTAGCGTTTCCAATGTTGGTTGTGTAATCTGATCTCAGATGACTAACCGATTAAGAGAGAGATACAGCTGATGTTATTTTACATTCTTTCTGCCCAAACATTAATTTGATTTATCTGAAGGTTTAGCACCATCAGAAAATATGTGACGTGGTCTCTCTTGCTCAAGGAGTCCACAATAATAAAATGCATAATTTCAATGCAAGAAATATAGCAATATATAAAACATATTGGATAGAGTTATTCAGTACAAAAAAAAAAGATGATCCTGCAGATTTATGAGTTGGAATGTAACAAGATAGAAAATTGTCGACCGAAAAGAAAACTAAAGATCATGTTCATGATCATGTCACCCCAAATGCTTTAATTTTTTAAGACCCCACGGTCACTGTTTGATGTGGTCTCTTTGTACTTGGACAGAAACTGGCACGAACGCGGCGGAGGAACAGCTGGTCTCTCCGCGGTCAACATGCACTCCAGTGGGTCACAGCATATGGAGGGAAGGGAGTTGGCATTGACATTTCCTCTTTAGCGCGGTTCTGCCGCAACCAAATCTGTTCCTCCCCCTACCTGGTTCGCCACAGGCCCATCGCTCTACATTCCCGGAGCCACTAGCCCCTCCAGGCATCCCTCCGCGTCCCCAATAAGGTCATCTTTGCGTTAACTCCTTCAGCGGCTTCCAATGCGACTGGGGTTCAAGCTGGGAAACTGAGCAAGCCTCTTACTGCCGGCTATGGTGCAGAAACGATGAAAGGAGGATCTCCTTTCAAGCGCTGGAATAAAATGCCCTCCCAATGTCGCATCAGAGGGGGGCGTTCGACACATGGGGGTACAAAGGGGGGGCACTGGACTTTTTTGAAAAATGTCGCATTAATACAGTGCGTCATCAACCCAAGACAGATTTCCTGTGACACAGCAGGCCCCTACGCCTTCGCCTTCCACAGACCAGGCTAAAAAGCAGCTCTCAAAGCCTTTGATCACATCAAACAGCCACCCTTGTGTCTGAATTATTATAAACCCTGCACCTCTTTTTCCATAGAGCAGCTTGATACTATAGTCCGGTAGGTAATGCAACTTTAATTACTGCTACAACTGGCCTTTGGCCAGAGTGTCAGCCACAAGTACCATAAAAAGTGCATCCATTCCTCTGCGTTTGGCACACTGCATTAAAAACATTTCTGCAGTGGAAATAACCATGTGAAGTACTGGCATCTCCTCTAAGGAATGTACTTGTATATATCGAACTGATTCACAATAAAACAGAAACAGGGAATTGTTCTCAAGCCAGAAATCCCCCCTAAATGAGCTGACTGCAGAAACATCTGAAACGAATGTTGAATAGTTTGTTTGTTGCAAGTTAGATACCACATCCTGTTGCTGAGATATACTGTACATTCAGGAGGACATCAATTTCTTTCCACTGTCCTGGAATGTGTCATTAAGAAATACTTTCTCCTAATCGATCGTTTTTTAGTGGAGGATATTCCTTGAAATCCTACAGCGTAACACCAAACTCCAAATATCTTTACAGTGATAGTGACCCCAAAAAGCCAGTCTATACACAAAAAAGTTGTTGTTTGGTGTTAAAAAGAGTAAACAGTCTGTGCTTCCAGCAATGGAGTCACTTCTACTTTTCTTTACTCCTGATGTGCAAGGAGCCATGCGTGATCCAGTGGACAGAAACACACTAAGACTGGTTTAAAGTGCATGTGGGATGCATTTCTGCATGTAACAAAGACAGTCAAATATTTTTACTTTTGTTTCAAACAAAACTTTCAATTAAGTCTGAGAAAAAAATAATTTATACATGTTTTTTTTTATCATTCACTTCACTCTGTCAGTTATGTGAAGTCTTTCCTGAAACAATATCAGTTAAAATTGTAGCTGTAAAGTAAAATGAGACTAACCCGCACGCGGAAGCAGACCTATCTATTACCAATGCATCTGGTCACTAATCAAAAGAGTGCCATCCTCCCTTCCCCCTCCCCTCTCTCTTTCTGCGGCTTTGTCGCGGTACTTTCCAGAATGGAGGTTACCTGGGAATTGGGCCCTACACCGGCATTAATGATTCAGAAAGTGAGCATGACATAAGCTCTTGAAGTGCCCTCTCTGCCCTGTGACCCCAAAAGGTCCACAGAGCAGCTGGCACTGGCAACCCGAGACCAAGCCTCAAAGGGAGCCGGGACGAAGCTCAGAATTTAAGTTGGTATCAGTGTGTCGTCTGACAGCATCCCTGGTACTCCGCATTTCTGGATTCAGTTTCTGCTTTGCGTTCTATATATCCACACACATGTGGTGAAGCTGCACTGACACCACAGTGGTGGTGTACCATTAACTAACTGTTCGACTGATCTCATTTCCCCCCTTTAACCTCACCTGCGTTGTCAGGTAGTGATGGGAGATATAAAAGATCCAGGCAGCCATCGTGAAGTTGTGCAAAGATTTCATGTCTGTCCATTCATTTTACATTATGGCCACAGATTATTTTTTTTAATTCTCCCACTAGGATGCTAATTTCTCCAGGAGCAGTGGGTGCAGGGAGAGGAGCTCTTTTCTCTGTAAATATTTGATGAGAGAGCGCAGTGCTCAGTATCAGAGGCGGGAAGCTGAGTGAGGCGCGATGATGTGGACAGGGGCTCCCGCTGACTTCAGTCCACATAGCAGAGGAGGAAACCTTAATGATATGAATATCACAGCTGTCTTAATAAGGAGATCAAAGCCATAGTTGGAAATTCCAGGAGATAACCAGAGCAGTGAGCCGGCCAGGAGGAGGACTCTTCTACCTCCTGGAGCGGGGGGGCTGGCTTCTGGGTTTTTTAACAAAGCCTAAAGCATTTGGCTTGTTGGAGAAGTGCGTATTTATGTTGGCACACCCCAACATGTGATAACTGGTAGACCTCCACAATGATCCTTTCTGACCCAGCTCCAACTACCTGACACACTCGTGGCTATACTTTTCAGGGCTGTAAAGACCACCAATTGGAATGCGTGAGGTCGATTTCCTCCTTGGCGCGACATTGTTTTTAATCTCAGCCAATCTTTCCGTCTGTTGCACTTCCGCTGGAACGGCAGACATACTGCAGATCCAGACTGTAGATGTGGACGAATAGAGATGTGTGCCTTACGTTTATTTCCTTCCAGAATAGACCCTCACAGTTTTATGATTTTGGGCCACACAACCAGGCAAATTTTACCGTGCACAAATGAACCTTTACCCCAGTTTAAAGTAATTTGGTAAACCTGGCCCTATGTCGATGAATTAACAATATAAAATAACCATTGTTCTGATTAACAACGTAAGTGCATTCGTATTTTCTTCACAATTCATCAGACAAGCTTATCCGGGGCTAAAAAAACATTATTAGGAACTTCTATCAAAACAGCCATGAGCCCGATGATGGTATAGTATTGCAGAGACGGTGTGCTGTAATTGACAGTCAATCTAGACATAATGAAAAGAAGATTTCTAGTGGAGGGCTTTCTATCGACGGGGGAATATAGCTGAGACAGGCTACTGCACCAAGTCCGACGTGGTTCAGAGCTAAGGCAATGCAAGAGGACCGGCAACCAATCGGTAAAGCTACCTGCAGGGGGAGTAGTCCTGGTTACCTGTATATTTAACCACCTGTCGACAATACGCAGATTTACCTTCAGAGAAAGAGAGAGAAAACCCAGGCAACAGAACTTTACTCCTGATTGCTCCTGTAATACCGGGTATAATATTCTATACCTACCTATCAACAGGTTCCTACACACGTAGTTTTGGTGTTTTACATACAGCACCTTTCTGTCAGGTTGTTAATTTTCAACGGCCTACTTTCATTCTGAACTGTTTTTATGCGTGACATATTTTTAATGTTTGCCAGTCAGACCAGATGGCGATGATGAACCCCTTGTGCTTAAAATGATTCCATTACAAGACCTGTATTGTTCTGTATTTACTTAAAACAAGCACACTTTGAGATAATCTGGATGTATGTCATTATCTCTGCTCTACTTTGTTCTAAATATGGATTTCACACGTGTGAGGTTTCTAATTATCGAAATTTAATTTTACCTCATACCCGCCACATTAGGTGTAATTTACAAAAAAAACCTCAGTGGGAATCGGTTATTTGTCTCTCAGAGTGATTATTGCCAGGTTTTCAAATGCATATTCTAACAAAAATTACCCACTAGGCCTACGCACTAAGATCCTTCATGGAAAAAAAAGAGTCAATAAATCTAACCGCACACGAGAGTGTTTGGATCATGCTAAAACAAGCAACGCAGCAGGACACTAGCCAGCAAGACTTATTGCTAATAGTAGGAATTAATCCACAACTGGCTGTTTTCAAGGACTTCTAGTCAATGATACTGGCAAACACTGGCAACGTTTATATGTTCGGGATACGGGATACAAAATTCACATCTGTGGAATAAATGCTGCTGTGCATTAAAATATTGCGACTAAGAAAGACATTATCTCTCTGATAAGTCTGTTATTACATCGACTGTCTCTCAACATGACTGAACCGGATGGCCTCCCTTAGGCAGATGGTGTGTGTGTAGACACCATTGAGAGGATTACGGGGAGAGACCGCACAGGTGGTACAGGTGGTACAGGTGGCAGGAGATTGTCTGAGACCAGGTGGAGGTATGTGGGTTAGCGGATCTGAACAGTTAACAGCCTTGTGCGCTATCCCTGGGTGGCTAGATGTTTACCGCCTGCTTAGGTTCTACAACTCTAGGCAAGGTTGCAGAAATTTCAGAGATCGTTATTTTGTGGCTCCTTTACGGGTCTGAGTTTGGCCCTTGTTTTTGCATTTTTTTGCCTGGCCAATGGCTAAAAAGCAAATGGGCAAAATCAATCATCGTTACCTCAGTTCTCACAGTGTAAAATGCGCGTGGCGCTTGGGGGTTTTTTCCAGCCAGCAACATCTTTTTAATAACGAGCGAAACACTTTATATCTAATCACTATGTGCTATAACACACACTGACCCGCATCGCTGACCCGCGTCCAAGAGCCGCACAGGCAAGTCCCAAATGCAACCACTGAATATGCCAGGAGGGCGGCCTTTAATTACTTTCTGGCTCCCACAAGCAAGACTTGCCTCTGTAACTTGTGAAGCAGATGGCTAAAAATGATCATTCTAATTACCACATTTCATTTGTGCAATGTAGGATGTAGGACACCTCCCAAGTTGGGGAGCCAGGAACTTGCCTCGTATCTAAACTAAATTCTATGGTTTGGGCCTTTTCATAGTATAAAAAAACGTATTTATTGTAATAAGGGAAGGTGATTCAAATGAGTAGTTTCATTTTTGTGAGTTCCTTAAAAAATGTTTTCGTAAGAGAGAGAGTACTGAACTGCCTTCACTGGTTGAGTTGTCGCTGAATTCATTACCAGAATTTGCGCTAATGATAAACCTAATGGTGAATGAATTGCAAATCAAACAACTCACTAGGTCTCTCAACAAATTCCACAATTACCGCCACAACAACATTTCCCTTATGAAGAGACAAAAAAAAAGGCTGTTAAAAACGTCCACATCGGCATGCTGACATGAAATGACCTCTCCCGTCCTCCTTACCAGTATCTTGGAGGTGTAGGCGCTGTTGACGGCTATGGCATTGACTAGGACCTCCAGCGTTTTGGGTGGCACTGACCCGGGATCGGGGATCTCCTTGTGGTGGACATCGCCCATGTAGGCCTCCACCGCCGTCATCCTGTTGGTGGTCAGCGTGCCCGTCTTGTCGGAGCAGATCGCCGTAGCGTTTCCCATCGTCTCGCAGGCGTCCAAGTGACGCACCAGGTTGTTGTCCTTCATCATTTTCTGTTCATTTTAAAATTATTGTTAAATAAATCAATGAATCAATAAAAAAAATGTAAATGCTAACCAGAGTGAGTTCATGTTTTCTCTCCACCTCATAGGACCACATTTCTTTTGGATTAGAAATGAATTTAACCTGGTGTCTACAGGTGTAAATCTGCTTTTAATCATTCAAAAACCAGCTTTGAGACCTTGGCACTCGAGGACCAGGGTTGCCTTCCCCCTGAGTTGACCTAATGATACAAGAGCTCTGCTAACTCATATCACATCCACATCGCTTCTGTTTAGTCTAGTATAACATTCAGTAAATCATAATACATACATGAGAAAAAACTAAATCTGTCAATTGTATTTTTTTTTTGTGTGTGATAAAATAACGATTTAAAATTCCAACGCTCTACGTTTAGATTTAGTTAGATGCAGTTGCTTGTAGCTGTATCTAATTAGTTCAGACAAATTCAGCTAAGCACCATAGTAGGTGGAAATGCTCTGTAAACTTTCTGTAGGAGACATTAATCTTGTCTGGTTTGTTATGGCTTTTTGATCTTCACAGTGGGTAAAACTCAGCACTATTTAGGCACATGATACATCAACGGATTAGTGGTAATGCAAACACTGGCTCCACTGTGTTACCACAACAACTCAACAGGACCTTCCTTTCATGGCCCAGTCAGACAGTTAAAAAAAACTAAAAACTATGACCTAAAATATAAAAGCAGTCAATTCAAATGTGGATTAGTTTAACTATAACTCAGAATAGACGGCCTGCATTATCATCAAAGGGCGTCGTGGTAAGAATTTTTTGAGGTTTTTCCCTGTGACGCTAAAACGAAGGCTATATTTATAGACTCTGCACTGGTAAGAGGCCAAAAAGCCAAAAATTCTCGTTAAAAAATAAATAAATAAAATAAAAATAACAAGTAAGAAAACATTTATTCTGTACCGGAGGTACAACGTGTTCTGGCCAAATATATCTCGATGGTCATTATCTACAGACCCTTCAGAACGGGGCAGGAAGAATGGAATTCAAGCACTTGTCTGCAGTCCACAGTTAAGTTTATGTAGAACCCATTGATTAAACTGCCTGCTTGAATGCTGCTTGAAGACTTCTCTGTTAAATAGTGGTTTATTCAGAACAGGCTTACATAATTGAGAACCCAATGTGCTGGTCGGGAGGGCCATTACAGACTGCAGCAAGCCTAGGCACTTGGCACACAAAAATAAGCTGCATACCCCAAAATGCCGGGTGTAAAAAACATAGAAAGTGTTTTTTTGTTTATGAAAATCACAAAAACTTTTTAAAGTCTTTTAAAGCATTTTTTTTTGTTATCTTGGATAAAGCTACTGTCACTGCAGGGAAATAATTAAAGTAGATTAAGAATATCTAAATTCGTACTTGTTCGTTATATTTTGCATGTTCTTATAAAAGTCAATATAATCGCTGGTCTCCATAATCCAATTAACCGTTTAAAAAATATTTTTGCGGCACGCAGGTGGGGTGGTGAGGGCAGTGTAAACTGCATCCGCATACATGGAGCATTTATTTGGATTGAACTGTGGGATACCTTGAAAGAGCTAACAATGAATACATAGCGCATTTTTTTATACATAGCGCATTAATTTGGATTGAACTGTGGGATACCTTGAAAGAGCTAACAATGAATACATAGTGCATTATTTTATACATAGCGCATTATTTTATACATAGCGCATTAATTTGGATTGAACTGTGGGATACCTTGAAAGAGCTAACAATGAATACATAGCGCATTATTTTATACATAGCGCATTAATTTGGATTGAACTGTGGGATATCTTGAAAGAGCTAACAATGAATACATAGCGCATTATTTTATACATAGCGCATTATTTTATACATAGTGCATTAACTTATACATAGCGCATTATTTTATACATAGCGCATTAATTTATACATAGCGCATTAATTTGGATTGAACTGTGGGATACCTTGAAAGCGCTAACAATGTAAAAGGCTCTCTTTAGGCTCAAAGATTTATTTTTCAAAGTTTTGTGTGAAGCAAAGAAGTTCCCCAAATAAGTATTAATTGGGTAGTTTATGTAACCGTCTAGCAAACCAATGGTATGTTTTAGCTTTATAGCCATTTTATATCAAGCAGCTGGTTACCCATTGGGTGCGTCAGTAAGAATTTCAAAATTATGTTAGACCGCATTTCAGTGCCAGCCATTACTGTTTGTAAGAGGTGTGCATTGTGGACCATTTTTAAAAGCAGAGGCGCATCCTGCTGGGGTACCTTGACAGAGTAGGCCAGGGAGATGGTGACAGCCAACGGGAGACCTTCAGGAACGGCCACCACCAGGACTGTGACACCGATGATGAAGAACTTGACAAAGTACTGGATGTAGACAGGGGTGCACTCAGGCATCCATGGCTTCTTCTGGAGCACAAAGTTATCGATGCAAAAATACAGCACCAGGATGATGACGGTGATGGCCGACATTACCAAACCTGCAGGGCAGCAAGGCAAAAAACAAACAAACAAATTCATCATTTAAAATCTATTTACTTCCAGAAGCCAGATCTGTATGCATATTTTGCTTTATTTAATGCCTAATACCAAAGAGTAGGCTTTCATACGATTTCATCTTACAGTCTCCATTTAACTTAATTTTCTCTTCTGCACATACTCGATTATGTCAATGTTACAACTCTGTTAGAACAATTTCTTTATTTTCTTTTTCAAATAAAAGAGAAAATTCCCCTGTGAATTTTTTAATAAACACTGAAAAAATGCAAATAATCCGTAGGCAGTAGGATGATCTAAATTTCTGCTTTGTAATATGCAGTACCTGCTTTGCCAATCTGAACAGCCAGCTTGGTCAGTTTGCCTTGAAGGACAGACTTCTCCTTCTTGGAGACGTTGGATTTTTTCTTCTCCTTCTCCTCCATCTCCCCTCCCTCTGCGCTCTTCAAAGGTAGCATTTCCATGGCAGCCGCAGCATCTTGCTTCTTAACTGCAACGTTGAAAAACAGGCAGCGCTTGACACCACGGAACTCTCCATTCGGCCCTAGTTAAACGTCTCTTCAGCAGTAGTACAGGTAACCTTTGTAATTCACCAATTCGTTCTGCGCGTTCTGTTTCCGTGCCCTACGCGATCCGTTACCAAATGTGCTGCTTGACCTATCGCTCTTTAGTGGTTAGACTGCAACAGAGAGTGGTTCTCTACAGCAGAGGGTTCCGGCCACTATCTTAACTGAACAGGAAAGGGTGCCAACTGTGGTAATCTGTGGCATCAGAGATCATCACAAATTTCAGATTCCTGGCCCTTCCCTCACCGGAGCCAACCATGCTGACGCGCCCCACCAAACAATGCCACTACCTGCCACGTACCAGACCCACATCACCAAAAACCCCTCTGAGGAACCAACTGTCAAAGCAAAAAATTATTTAAAAATATAATTGTAAAAAAACGAATTAATTGAAGTAAAAAATAAATAAATAAAAAACATCTGCATTACATAAGTATTACCCCCTTTGCTATGGTGACCTAAAATATTTTGGCTGAAATTCCAGTCAGGTGACTGGCCGATGCATTGTGGTCACTCAGGTAGTGAAACCAAGGAGCTTTCAAAACAACTAATGAATGCTGTTGTAGGCAAAATTGAATTATACTTTTGAGCACAGTCAAGTCAATCACTACGAAGTTAAAGTCTATCGTAGGAGATTAGCTAGATCAGGCTGCTCCTCCAAACTGAGCCAGCAGGTAAGCAGGAAACTTGCGAAGGATATCTCAGTAAAGCCCAATCTGACTTTGAAAGAGCTTGAAAGACTTTTGAAAGACTTCAAACGGCTGGGAAAGGAGTGCCAATGAGTCAATAACAGCCCAGCTGGCCTTTTATTTCGGAGAAATAAAGAATAAAAAAACATCTCATTCCCCATTATGGGGAGGGCAAAGTCCAGATAGATCCTAGAGGAAAACTGGCTTTTGTCTGCTAAAAACTGCAAAGAAAATTCAACATTCAGCAGGACAATGATCCAATGCACAAGGCCGAAAGCCACACACGCATATTTTAAGGATAACCAAGCGAGTGTCCTTGACTGGCCCAGTGATGTCCTGACTTTAATCCTATTAAGAATCTAAGGCAAGACTGTCCATAAGTGGTCCCTGACCAACCTAAGAGACTTTGAGAGAAATTGCAGAGAAAATGCGCACATATAGCTCCAGGCCAGTGTGCAAAATTGGAAGAGGCATATTCAAAACAACAGCTCTAATTGCTTCCACCTTTGAACTGCCTCAGGGGGAAATGCTCCCGCAGTCAACATTATTCTTTATTTTATTTTCATTATTTAGTTATTTTTTATTTGGACTTTTTGCTGACAACTTCATTCACCCATAGACATTTTGAGAATTTGAATTTTGAATTAAATAAATGTGAACACCAAGAAATTGGGCATCGCTGGAAAGGGGGTGAAAACTTTTGCAAAGTACCGTATATATGATACCTTTACCCGTAAATAAATTATAATAGATTCCTAATTCCGCTGATCTACAAGAACCAAAGGCCTGTAAATAAGAAAGATCACCAGTTCCCCCCCCCCCAACCTTTCCAACAGCAGTGAGATTTAGCACTGAGTGCTACACGGAGGGCCCACATGAAGCGGACAGCAGCAGTGAAACCACTGATCCTTCAGTCAATGCTCCAGAGCTCTGACCATCAACATTTCACAGTCTTCACCAACAGCTACAGGTCAAAATTCACGTCACGTGGTAACAGACTCACTAACATATGAACACATACAGATACACAACGTCTCAGCAAATGTGTCAGCTATCTAAATACTAAAGGATAAACAGCCTTTTCAGAATGAATTTTGGCTACATCCTTTCAATAATTTAAAGGCATTAATAAAACCTAACTTGACCTTCAGTGGCATAACATGTTGTAGTGTCTCCATTCTGTTTATACCTGGAAAGATAATTAACACCCCTGATTGTTTCCCAGCCTAAGATCAAAGAACTCAATTATATTTTTCTTCTAAACGGGGAAAATGTAATACCTAAATGCTGTTATTTCTTCATAAAATAAAATCTTCATAAAATACAGATTTTAGATTTGCTGCAGTTTATACTTGTTTTTTTACCTATACTCACCTGGAGGTTATTTGTCATTCATTTCAAATTTATGGCAAAATAATTAAAACTATGACCGATAACTTCAAGTTAAGCTACCTATAGGAGATCAAGGCCTAAAATAATTAGTAGTCTAGACCTGTGGTCCCCACTAGGAGGAAGAGACAGCTGGAAAGTGCTCTAATAAAGTTATAAGCACAGACGATGTTCTTGTGTTTGCACTCTGGAGGCGAAACCAGGCGAATGCAAACCAGGGAAAGTTAAAGCAGTTTACCTTTGGTCTGGTTGTTCTCCATATTTCCATCCTGCATTTTACCTACGGTGAAGACATACGAGACACAGAACAACAATAACAAAAGCAGACGATAAAACACACGTCACAGAGACATCACAGTGAAATCAAAATGAAAAGGGAGAAAATGAATATTTTATTTTACATATCCGCAACAGTAAAACACGTAACAGAAATGCTGCATCATAAATGAGTGTGGCGAAGTTTATCATTAACATTTTTTGGGTTATGTGCTATTAGATTTCTGAGGTTGTGCTCACACTGTCCAATGTATTGTATCTGTAGAACTGCAGAGCAGCCACCAGAGAAGTTATGACTGCAGATTATGGGTCATTAAATAAACAAAGCCGTTAATAAATTACTTCAGTTCATATATTTATATATATTATATATATAGGGTTTTT
>JAOYSI010051007.1:0-25833 GCA_025775065.1 Hiodon alosoides | reverse complement strand
ATATATATCTAATATAATTTCTTATATAAATTATATATTATTATAATTTTGTTTCAATCTGAAGATAAAAAGAAACAAAATTGAAATGAGAAGCACAGGAGTTTTACGCTACTGCGTGTTATAACAAAAACCAAAAAGCAGTCTGCTGGTGCTTCCAGACTAGATATGGAATATAACCGCAGATCAGATTCTTGCTGTAAACAATGCGCTACAAACCATGGGAGCACTACTACCCTAAACCGATGCAAAATCCCAATGCAGATTGTCCTTGGAAACTCAAACTACCGTATTCCGCAGGCAGCATTCCTTCATTAATCAACGATAATTAAATGTATTGATCTAGCCAAACATAGAGATTTCCCATTGAAAGGGTTTACTAGACTGTAAACTGCAGACACTACAGACAGTGGAATATCCCAGAAAAATGAACACAGAAATGCTTTGCTTGCCCTTGGAAGATTTATAGCTTTACGACAACAAACAACTCACTTAATTCTGGGTAAAAAAAAGAAAAGAAAACAGCAAAAACAGGATAATTATTTCTGCAGGTGGGGCAAAAAATTTAGAGCTTCCCTACAGTCACCTGGGATGGACGGTTTTATTAGCAGAGAACATTAGCATTTATACAGTGCACATAGCCAGCATTATTATTTTAATTGCAAAAAGTTCAATTTCAGGGGTCACCAAGATTAGGTACCTGTGCCTCAATTTAACTTCTCTCGTGGTAGGCAGCACTCTTTGAAGGGTTGCAGTTAAATGTTTTGTTTAAAGAATTTAGAGCTAAAGCATTCGTGTTGGCTACAAAGCAGCAGCTTATAGGTTTTCTTATGAAATATTTTGCAATTTACTGAATATGTTTATGCCATATTGTTTTTTGCTGCTAAAACATCATCTTTTATCTGCCTGCTGCTGGCTCTCTTTTCTTAAATCAGTCACATTTGTAATCACTAACCAACAATTCCAGCTGAATTATCTTTTAATAGCCACCTTTTTCCAGTAAAACTGTGTGTAACAATTAGTATTTGTGGCACGCAGCTGGTGGGGCCAGAGGGACACACCTGAGTATATTAAAAAGTGAGACAGCAGGGCTGTCTAGATGTGTTTTGTGTGTGTGTCTGGATACTTTGTGATTGTGTGTATATGTGTGTGTGGGGGTGTGTGTTTGTGTCTGGGTGTGTGTCTGCATGTTTAGTGGAAGTGATTTGAAGGAATATTTTGTTGGGTTAATAACTTGCATAAGACCATTTATTTCTATTACTTTGAAAAAAGAAAAAAGTCTTTGTTTCAATGTTTTGAAATTTTCATAATTTAATTTTAAATTAAATAAAAAGCACTTAATATGGTGCTCTGTCTCCATCACCAGTACAGGTCAGGGAAATTTAGAAGACTTATAAAGGTGCAATTAAATTGACAAGCACAAAAAAATGTATGCATACTATATTTAAATCTTGTGAAGACTTTATGCTAAAGCGTTGAGTTAGGGGTTGTCTTGAGGGAATATAGAAGCATTTTATTTAAGAAAATAAACGGTGCTAAGTAATGACATCTCCAAAAATAGAAAGCTGTTTAATTAAACTAAAAGCTTCGGTCTTCAAATCAGAAACAAAGGCAGCTTTACTATACTGCCAAAGTGCAGTTATGACAAATGCCTCTGTGACAGATTGCTATAGCGCAGTTAATGATTCTCAACCAATATGCAGGAAATGAGCCTCAACTCATGCCACAAAAAATAAAGAAAACTGGCATTCTATTTAATTAGAGAAACCGTTTCTGTCGTACCGCAGCTTGTGAGCGCCACAGGTTCCGCTTAAATGTGGATTTGAGGAAAATTCTCTGTTGTCACATCACATCACAACACTGCCTGGCATAAGTATACACCCCTGTGGCAGAGCATAGGGAGAGCTGTAGGTAATAGCCACCGAAACACTACAATCCCCATGAGTCACTTGGTGGTTATCAGCTAGGGGCAGCTTTCAGTAATGTGATGCCCTCTAACACCTGTACGCCTTCTGGGTCTTAACGGCTTCTTTCCAGGACTCACGTGACACCGCGTGAGGCTGCTGACACCACACTGACACGAGTGTCGGCCACTGCCTCCCTGTCCAGGGGGTTGACCTCCCAGTGGGTTTGAGGATGAGACCCTGCCCGTGCCGCCACTTCCCCTCAAGTTGGAAGCTGAGCCAGTTCTGCTTTGGAAAATGTTCTCAAGGTCTCTTGGGTTGGTAGTGAATCGCTTATGGACAGCAATTTTCAAGTCTTGCCATAGATTGTCAATAGTATTCAAGTCAGGACTTAGACTGAGCCACTCAAGGACATTCCCTTTGTGATTCTTTACTCCAAATGTAGCTTCGGCCTTGCGCTTTGGTTTATTGTCCTACTAAAGGTGCCTTTTTTTCACAGGTTTATAGAGACTGAAGTTTTCTTCTAGTTTGCTTAAAGTTTCCATTTTGCTCTCCATCCTAACATGTTCCCTGGCAGTGAGGAACATCCCCATAAACAGATGCTGCCACCACCATGCTTTCTATTAGTAATGGTGTTGACTGGGTGGTGTTCTGTGTGGGGCAAAAGTAACACTTTTCATTTAGACCACTAAGTTTCAATTGTGTCTTGTATGACCACAAAACCTTTTTGACATATATTTTTAATTCTTTCGAGACTTTCTGAAACCTTCTCTTTATTTTATTCTCCAAAAATAACTTTAAATCATAATAAAACTAAACTACAGTGTAGCATAAAACGTACTACTTGAAAAATGAAAATGGATTAAACAGTGCCCTCTTCTGGTCATTTTCATATATCTAATTCTGTAGAGACTGATATTCTTAAGCACGAGGTTCTTTAAAAATAACATCGTGATGACAATCATAGACAATGGTTTTGACTAAAAACATCCCAAATGTCAAATAGATCTAAATCAATCGTTTGTGATATTATAGATAATAATATTAAATAAGCAACCAAGAAAAGTGGTGCTAAACCACCATCTGCAAAACTAAAAACAACAAAAATATTTTTTCCACATTTCCAGAGCCTGGGTTGTGCTGAAATAATCCATATGGGTCTCGTTGGGTGTCCCTGTTAAGTGCATCATTATTAGCCAGCAAATGTTTGGTTTACATTAGGTGTCTTTCGACACATTCGCAGGGGGACCCTTTAATAATGCGTAACTTACTAAAACCTTCCGTCTGCGCTTCAGTGTCTTCATATCATTCTGAAAAAAGTGGGTGCGATCCTCATGGGGGATCTGGGATCTGGTCCTCTGAAAACATGACGCTGATAAACGTATGGAGCGGAATTCATAGATGATATCCTTTATTTTACATATTTTATTCACTACATAGTTCAAAATGTGAGGGTAAAACTTTCACGAATGATTAAGTTAATACTGGATATTTTATGTATAACATATATAGAGGCTAATTAGTCAATTAATAAGTTTTGACTGAAGATAGATAGCTAATAGATGTAGCCTAATTATGATGAAACACATTCAGACTCTGAAAAGATTTGATTTGTCACACACCTCTGGGATTCTCTCACAACCTCTATCTATGTGGTGTAGAGATGATTATTACTTTATGCAGGGATGCCACCATTTTTTGGTCAGTTTTTTTTCCTGGGTGACTCGTCAATTAAAAATATAATAAATTGAAAAATGTTATAAAATAAATTGAAGGATCTTTCTTCTTCTGATTAATTTTTAAGGACAACTGTAGCAAAAATGCTTGCTTTGATCACTTTGACTGTTTAATGAGTACTGATTTGTGGTCTCCAACATATGGGTTTAAGGGAGTTTACCCTCCCAGTGATGCACCAAGGGTGTTTGCACCTCCTCAACAAGGGGGATGTGGAACCGCCACCTCCTCTCATTGGTGAGATATAAAGCTATATCAGAATGCTGGCCTAAGGTCAGATAGCCATGGGAAAATAATATGGAGGAAAATGTCTCCTTTCCGATGTACGGCATTCCAGTATACTGCAGGCTGACCCCTCTGCAGTCCATGTCTCAGGCCACAAGACCAAGGACCCAGGTGCATGCAGATCAAAATCTGAAAAACACCCAAAGCAATGTAAACACGTTTGAAACATGATTGGGTTACGATTATTAGATGATTATTAGATGATTAGCTTGATCTGAGCTGTCTGAGCTGTTTATATGTCAAATCAATTACAGACGCTTAGTACTTCTAGTACTAATATGTTCTCTAGCTTAGTTGCCTGAAAGAATGCTATAGGCTACTCAGGGCCTAAAATAGGAGCAGATGTGTCAGTTATCAGATAGCAATGAGATAATTTAGCTTAACTTCTCTGCTCAGAACAGGCTACTTGTTTTAAGGCCAAAGCAAATCTGCCTGCCTCTGGGAAGCCCCGTACAGCATTGAGCAATGTGCTTTGAGTCAAACCAATCCAGAAACAATTACATCCATAACTCCGTCAGTAAACTTAACACATAACGTTAAAAGTAGAAACGGTGAATGTAGAGAGCCCCTTTTCTTTCTCAGACGGTCAGTCACTCTCAGAACAATGCAGTGCGGTACATGCAGGAGAGCACTTTGTGTCAGTTAAGAATATCTGTCTGAGTCTGTTTTTTTTTCCTTTAGAGATGCTTAAGCAATTTAACTTAAATTGTAAATATATTAAAAGTAAGATTCTAATTTAATGGTGAAAATTATGGTTGGAATATAACCAATCATAACTTATCTAGTGTATTTTGCCGTTTTTTATCCACGACCCAAATAATAGTTAATAGTTAAGAGTAAACGTAACGCGTTCATCAATCTGGATTCTAAAAACCACCTCCAGTTCCTTGCTCGATGTTTCCATCTAGTGGCAGATGAGTCAATCGTTAAATAAAAGCTTTTACTATGTGAATTTAATATGTGAAGCAATCGTAAAATCATAGTCACCATATTTACTCGACACCCAATGTTTAAAAGACAGCACAGCGAATGTTGAAACCCCCTGACCGATTCAATACAGAAAACAGAAAAAAACACAACTAAACTCCAAGGATTATGAGTATTATAGGTTTATCTTTACTAGTACACTTAGTTTAACTATGCATCATTTCACATAGCAGCCTATGAGACCACATTCAACCCCAACGATATTTGCGGTGTGTAGACATGACAAATCTGTTAACACCGTATGTCAAACAACCTAAAGGGCGATCTGATAGTCTTATCAAGGATTCAACAATGGAATCTATTGACTTGTCAGTCAAGTAAATCATTCAATCGAAATATTTTGGTCCAGTTCAATATCTTGAGGTAATTAACAGTAAATGCTTCCGATGTACGCAGAAGTTTCTTGAAGTACACTAATCTCAATCCGGCACGGAGCACTGCGTTGATTTCTTTCAGTCTGCCTCACATCTGAATCAATGTTCATGATCGGGAATGCTTGTATATTAAATAAAAACATAATGTTACGTGAACCTATTAGTACGAGTAAGATCAAATTAATTATCGTGATGCATATATTTATGTCCAGCAAAAACAATTCCAGAAAATAATGACCTTGTCCTTGGTTTGTGAAGGACTTTACATCGTACTCGATTTAAATGACTAAAGTATTCCCATATACACGCTTTATTCCTATTCGCGTGCGTTTATCTGTTGTGAAAACGTAAACTGCAAGACGCCTGCAACCTTGCAGTAAAAAAAAAAAGTGGAGCTGTAATTTAATGCACTATTTACCTGCACTTTCCAACTACTACTAATACTTCTACGGTCGCCTGACCTACAGTCTTGTAGTGTTACTTAAGCATTATCACTAATAAACTCTGAAGGTGCTAATATAAAATGAATAACGTTTATGTTATCATGCCAACTCGATTGGTCTTAGCTGTCGCCGAAATTAGCTTCACACCCGGACACAGTAATTATTCCACTTCGTCCGTATCGCAGACCGATAAAACCGTTCAGTCAAAACTGGATCAGTATTCATCTGGGCTATTGAGATACTTGAGAGGCAGTAGCGACAAAGGCAATATTCAATTTAAATGCTATCTGCTATTTAAAAGAGGACACAATTGCTGAATATATAACACAGCGATTACAATTTGTTGATAAAACATACCATATACGTGCAAAATTAAGATACATTTTAGTTTTACGTTTTGCTGAATTTCTCTCTTTTTTTTTTTTACATTTGATGTAAAAACAAACAAAAAAAACTGCAGCTCCAGTTACTAAGGCACAAGTGAGCGGACGATTTTAATCGGCGATTAAAATGTATCAAAGCGAAATGTAGGATACAGAGAAGAACAGAATGAAATAAATATCTATAAACGTAACATACCTTTTCTCCAAAAGTCATTCAACGATGATCTTGCCGTTAAATGGTCATAGCTAGGAAAAACTGTCGAGCAGCCTCCACTATTGAAAACTAGTACTTTATCAATGTTTCATATATGCTTTTTATACTGTATAGTGTGTACTTTAAGGATGTTCTGTTTTGATAAACACCGTTCAAATAAAAATATATAAATATAACTAACTTCTCTATTTGCGCACTGTCCACCGTACACAAGGATATATCCTCACCTCAGGCTCTTCGCATCTTCTCTGATCGCCGGCAGGAGCGCGGCCCATTTTAAACGCAGGTGACGTCACAATCACAGATGCTGAAACTGCCTCAGTATGGGACACCATACCCTGGTACATCTGGTTGTTAACTACGTCCCATCTGCGAATGCACTGTTTCTGTTTCTAAGAAAAACAGAAGACACGCCAGAGAAAGTTATACATATACTAATAAAACACACTCACATCCACACATTCAAAGCATATTGAAATAATTAATGGCATTGAAACATTTAAGGTGAGATCTAATTTAAAAATATATTTTTCGGGTGCAGGCTAGATATATCAGCGTGTAAACTTGGAAAATCAAAGGGAAAAAGCAGGATGAGTTTTTCAATGCATCCCAATGCATTATGATGACAGCAATGCGGAAAATGCCCTGAAATGATTCATTGAACAAATTAACTTGCCGCTGTAAGTAATTCTCAAATCAGGGAAAAAATACACATTTCAGTTAACCATGATTTAAAAAAAATAAATGTGCCTATCTGCATAACTTAGAATTTAGTACCCTGATTATTATTTATAATTTCAAAACATTCATGTGTTTATTGGTTATTAATCACCAGATTAGTGATGTTTTTTTAATATGCACATTTGGATTTCCTGTGACGTACCAATGCCCGCATGAGAACCCAGTCCTTCCAGGTCATAGATTAAATGTTAGTTCTCGCAAAGCTCGTATGTTGTTATTTTTTAAGACTGGCTGTTAAGGGGAATTTGTTAAATGGTTTAGTTCGTTCAATAGCACAAACAGATATTGATATAAGCGACAATGTTAAAAACCGAAAGGGTTTTGCACCTGAAGAGTTCGCGTGGAGGGAAAGTTCGTGTTGTTCGAGAGCATTATTTGAGAGAACAAGTACCTTGCTTCAGTTCTCTCTGTCAGGCAGACTGCGCCAACGGTAATTCCTCGTTTTTTTTAAAAAAACATTCAATTAAAATGTAAACTAAGACACCCAAAAACGGGGGACCAGCTAGCTGACTTCTATGTTTTACTAATAAGGTAACCAGGTAAATTGTCAGACTGCGAGAGCAATCTGGAAAGTACATTTGTACTGAGAATTTTAAATGCATTGGTACATTATTTTTTTAAATCGGTTAGATTCAGACGTTGCATTTCTATCACTTGGGTTATTTGTGAGCAAATAACTAACTATAAGTGGTTATTCGCGCTAGGAATTTCCTAGGTAGCTGCAGCTTTGAAGCTAATATTTTTTATTACAGTGATGCATGAATACAAACATATATTTATGTAATTGCTATGTTTTAATAACTAGGTGTTCTAAAACATATCTTAAGTTTCAGTTAGTTGTGCATAATATTCCTATGCATTTTATCCATATTCCTTTCCGGGAAAAATAGCTCACAAGTACCGCTTGAAAATGTATCGGTAACTTCAACTGCAATGTATACCGTGGAATTTCCCGCGGAAATGCTAGTAAGAGTACAATGACGGTAATTATGCCTTACATCTGTGTGGTGATTTTGATTCTGATTCTGATTTATGCGTGTTAAGAGTAACTTTTTGTTGAACTACTTTCTCCTTTAGAGGGTAAAGTCCTGCCTGGAGATGTTACCCACTACCTAGTTCCGGATGCAGCAGTGGCACGGGACTTCCTGGAGGTACTGGAGTTCAGGGAGCTACGGGGGATCGTTTTCACCCAGACCGCTTGCAAGGCTGTGCAGCACAGCCGTGGGCGCAGGTACAAATCCTGTAAGAGTTTGAACAGCAATTTCCTGAGCAGATGCCAATATTATAGGTGTGTTGGCTCGCACAAAGTTAACTTAATATTTTACACAGACAATTTTGTTAACTAGTTACCTACAGTGAGAACATTAATTTATCACAGATGTGCACTAAATTGCTGTTCAACCAAATAAATACTATTATTTATTGTGTGTTTATTGGTAGTATTAAACTTAAATGTCTAACATAGATAGGACTGTACAACATTTTGTTGTTCAAAGTTCCCTCTTACAACTCTGAAGGGGAAATTAGTTACAAAAAGATTAGTCTCAACAGGCATAAGATAATTAAAACTGCTGGACTGAAGGTGATGATACCTTATTAGGCAGGTGTCAGAATTTGAGTGCAAGTTACTGGCAAATTGGCCGGCATGGGTTTATTATTCTGCAGAGTAAGCAGAAACTAAAGGGGGAACAAAGTTGTCATTTCTTTTGTTTTTTTTCTGCTGTTATTAATATAGTTTTAAAAAAATTTGCACACCCTCTCAAACTCACTGCCTCACTCAAACTTACTGCAAAACCAGGCCCCTTTCTTCATTATACATTTTGAATTCTGAGTTCTTGACAAATTTTGATGACTGGTGCAAAATACAAATAGAAATCCCCCAAAGGCTTTAGATTTCTCCATGGTTCACTCCTGTTTGTGTATTGCTCACAGCACCATTTAGTCTGTTGCACGCATAGTGTGATAATGATTCATTCTTATAATGACAATTGTGTCTTAGAAGGTGTGCAAATTTTACCTATACAAAACAGAATTTGGTCAAAAGTTATTCAGTAAAATTGGTATGTCTTGGTTTACTTTTTATACTTTTATTCTGTTTGTTATTCTTTTTAAGTGACTCTGTAAGATGGACATGTCATGACATGTCAAGTGTCATGTGCTGATGACATACCCTTTTTTATATACCTTTAAAGATTTTACAACTACTAATGTGGCCATTATACAACTACATCTTTTAATTTTTTGCTTAAAGGAAGCTATGGTCTCTAAAATGTTCTACAGTTCATTCTACGTTAGACATCGAAGTTCACTACTTTAATTTATTGTGTTAAATGATAATTCTGTATTCTGCATCTGTAATTAAGGTCTCTGACTGGCCTGCTCGGTACAATTGCAAAAAGAGACATAAGCACTTTAATAAAATATTTCACACAATAATTGTCCCACAACAAATTTTGTGTGTAGTAAGTTATTTCACTCTCAAAAAAAAAATCTGATGAGATTTTCTGAATTAATGGGAAAAAATCTGGAGATACACACAGCTCCCACTGTAGTGAGTGGAGAGTACTTGGATACAAAATAAATTCAATCAATTTATTCAATCAAGACACAGGTCCTCTTCCTAACATAATGGTACAATACGCTACCTGATAGTTTCGCGCTTTGCTTTTGCCAGAGAACAAACAGCGGGATGAGAACACAGCAAAACATGCCAGTAGAGCGTTTTGGTAGCTTTTACCTCTATTCTTCCTGGGACATTTACACACCGCCGTGTTAAAGTCCATTCATACAAGCACAACATGTTATATTAAATTGTTTATCGTAACAATTTTAAGAACATATCCAATAGATTAGATTTACCAGACCTCTTCCCAAAAAGCCAAAGGAGGGGGGGGTCTCAAATGACATAAAAATATCGACGAGGTGACAACCATAGTTTAACCTTGATCAAAATTCACCGTTATGTGGGGACCAGTGACTTCCAAAAATGTGACTCCTTTTCCAGCCCCGGTGTGTCAGTTAGCAGAGGACTAAATTACCTCCTATGTGAACAGTAATTATGCCTCATGTTTCTCTGTTAGTGCGAGGTTTTGGTTCTTGTTTTTTGCATGCTGATCGTATGAGGAGCGCTGTGGTATGCCGTAGCCGTCTGCTCACCAGTTGAAAATATAAAATGGGTGCAATTCAAATAAAAGGGGGTGAGAAAAGTGAATTTTATGGGGAGCCGTGCAGTGGTGTCAGTCTAGAAGAGAGCTGTGGAAAAACCACTCCAGAAACGCTGTGTGTTTGTGTCGCGCAGACAGTATAACAGACTGCGTAATCTACTGAAGGACCCCCGACACGACTGTGTACTCTTCTGCAATGAGTTCCAGCAGTACTCGTACTGTCCCAGGGACAAGGGAGAAGCCCAGGAGAAATGGCAGACCAGGTAAGGTTCTTTATCCCAGTCTAGCCCTACCTACCTTTTTCCAGCAAATCGTCAAGTCCTGGTCAGGTATTGGTTAGCACCTAGATGTTTGTTTTAAGTCGTAAATCACCTTTTTTATGTCAAATCTTGAAGTTGCTTATTTTATTTTCAGAATATCTAATAAATTGTTACTTCTGTCTGCTTTCTAACAGTTACCTGTGCAAAGCTAATAATTTGTACGTAGAATGTCTTTATTTCAATGTTTACTCGGATGGCATTTTAGGAGCAGTTTGCATGTGATTGAACTTTCAGGGGTATTTGTGTGTCTTCAGGTGTGTGTACCATGCAGCCGTTTGGTACCACGACCACCTGGTGGGCCTGAAGCCTGTGGTAATGATCACAGAGGATCAGGAAGCACTGGCAGAGTACAGTAGCCTCAACTGCGGAGTCTACGTAATTTCCACCCAGGTACTGAGTGACTTGCTGCTGCACTCTAAAACCACTAACAGCTTATCGTGTCTAGATTTCTCCCTGGATGGCCCGATGTGGGTCAGCGCGCTGTCAGCATTGCTATTCCAATGCCGTTCCACCACTGCTTTCAGTGACTTTTTAGTGAGCCACTTTTTGCTGGTCTTGTTAAATCACTGGTTTCTCCGGTCCGCAGGAGTACCTGCAGAGCTTCTGGCCAGATCTGCAGGCTGCCCAGGAGCTGTACAATTCAATTTCCCAAGTGCTTCAGGAGCGGGAGAGCGAGGGGCAGGAGCGCGAGTATGCAGAGCACCTTCCTGCCGAGGTTCTGGAGGCGGGGATCAAATCCGGACGGTATATCCAGGTCTGCCTCCGATTAATTCTTGCCTGTGATGACCCCGGGACATTTCTCTGTACATTGGGCTAAGGATGGCTGTAGAAACCGTAGGCAGCAATCTATGCAAAAAAAAAGGTTTTATTTGGGTTAGGACACTTCTCTCTCTTTCTACCCTTCTCCACTCTATACCCAGGGCACCATAAATGTGAACAAGCATAGGGCCCAGCATGAGGCATTTGTTCAAGTTGAGGCTTCCACAAACAAGAGCACAGGTAGCTTGAAATTGCTTGCTTTTTTTTTTTTTTGACTGAAAATGTGTGCAGAATGTTGAGCCCTGCCCTTAACCCCCCCTGTGCTGTGGTCGTCAGAGCTGAGCAGCGACGTGCTGGTGCGGGGCTGGAAGCAGAGGAATCGCGCCGTGCATGGGGACACGGTGGTGGTGGAGCTGCTGCCGCGCAGCGAATGGCGAGGACGAATCGCAGCGCTGACGGAGGGCGAGGGGGAGGACGCGGCTGGGGAGGACCAGCAGAACCAGCCCATGCCCACGGGTGTGTGCAGCAAACGGCACTGGCTCTCCTCTGCGGAATTCAGGAAGAAGTCTGCTGACATTGCTTAAACTGAGTACAGTGATCGTATTTAGTGTGTGGCTCCTTGAATGTTTCATAATCATAAACTTGATAATCTTGACTATTGAGGGGGAACGGAGCAAGGATTTGACAGCATTTTGAATGTATTTTAGCATTCTGTGGTTGTTAGATGGGACAGTTTTCTCTCATCAGCGTTAACTCTGGTCTCTTGTGAACATGCACGCCTTGCTGTGCCTGCACTCGTGTAATGTCTCCACTGCTTTGCTCACAGGTCGAGTTGTGGGGATCCTGCAGAGGAACTGGAGGGACTACGTGGTGACTTTTCCTCCGTGGGAGGAGGTTCAGTCACAGAGCCGCAGCTCTCAGCGCATTCTGGTCACGCCCTGGGACCACCGCATCCCCAAAATCCGCATCAGCACCCAGCAGGCGGAGGCGCTGCAGGTGAGTAAACACCACTTCCTCACTCAGGTGGTCTGGGGTGCCACGCGCTTTGTCAGCTGTGAGATTCTGTGAGGGCTTAGTGTGTTCCCTGTGAGATCAACTGTTTTTTAATGGCTCTTAGCTCATTGGAGTCTACTTAACCTCCACCCGGGGTACTGAAAGTAGGTAATGTCTCAATATGATTTGATTGACGTGAAAAGCTTTCCTTTTTCATATTCCCCGTTTTCTCTGTATATGTTGAGCGGCATATGTGTGCTTTGCATTCCTCCGTGTTTTACAGGATCAAAGACTAATCGTGCGTCTGGATTCCTGGGAGAGCACGTCCCTCTACCCCAATGGTCATTTTGTGAGAGTGCTGGGTAAGGCCGGCGAGCTGGAGACGGAGATCCAAACCATCCTGACGGAGAACGGTATTCATGTTCCACCCTTCTCGGAGGCTCAAGTAAGCACCTGTCCTTACATTGTTCAGCTCTGTTTTTAGTTACAGGTAGAAGGTGTGTCTGAGACAGAAAGGAAAGTGGCTGTAATTGTGTGTGTGTGTGTGTATTATACCCCTCCAGTTGCGGGAGATGCCAGTGAATTCAGAGAACCCCTGGAGTGTAGACACATTCCAGGTTGGGGCTCGACGGGACCTGAGGACCACGCACCTGGTGTTCAGCATTGACCCGCAGGGCTGCGAGGACGTGGACGACACGTTGTCAGTGCGCACCCTGGCTGGTGGGGCCCGTCTGGAGCTGGGTGTCCACATTGCAGATGTCACCCACTTTGTCAGTGCGGGGTCACTCACGGACCTGGAGGCCCGATCCAGGTTAGGGAGCGAGGGATAGGAGATGGAAGGAGGAAGGGGAAAAGATGCTGACAGGAGTAGCCAGGGATGCAAGAGTGACAGATTGTTTATAGCTTTCTTTTCGCTGGAATTTAGAAATTATTGACAGTTGTGTAAACCTGTCATGCAAAATAAGATTTCTGGATTAGCCCTGTTATTCTCACCACTCAGGGCCACCACATACTACCTTGCTGACCGACGCTATGACATGCTGCCCGCTGTGCTGAGCGCCGACTTGTGCTCCCTGCTGGGGGGAGTGGACAGGTAAGTGGGATCTGCACCACTGCCTGATATACAAACACCAGTGCAGGCTGTGCAAGGTTAATGTGTACACTTTAACACACTCAACAGATTGTTTGACCTCCGGTATATTTGCAGGTATGCCATGAGTGTACTGTGGGAGCTGGATGCTCAGTCTCTGGCCGTCTGCAAGGTGTGGTTCGGTCGCACGCTGATTCGTTCCTCCTACCAGCTGCACTACGAGTTGGCCCAGAGCCTGCTGAACGGGGAGGAGGCTGAGGTCTCTGAGCTGGCCCAGTTGGGAGATGTGGACAAGGAGAAGAAGCTCCGAGATCTCCGGCAGGCTCTGCAGCAGCTGACCCGTGTGGCCAGACACCTGCGTTCTCAGCGGGATCGGGGCGGTGCCCTGGAGCTGGAAGGTTTGGAGGTCCGGGCACAGCTGGATGCTGACAAAAACATTATAGACCTGGTGCCCCGGCAACCTCTGGAGGTTCATGAGACCGTGGCTGAGTGCATGATTTACGCCAACCACTGGGTGGCGCGCAAAATACAGGAGCATTTCCCTCACCAGGCCCTGCTACGTCACCACCCACCCCCGCGCCAAGAGCACTTCACTCAGCTGACTGACAGTGCCAAGGCACGGGGCTTCACTATTGACACACGGTACCGTCCCTTCCACTGTATGTGACGTTTTTAAAATGGTTGAGCATCTGTATGTTTGACTTTTTTGTATTGTAATTTATTGTAAAATGTGACTGAAGAAAATTGGTCATCAGATTTTAAATTATTGTGATAGATTGATTGAAGTTTGGTCACATATTTCCCAGACTTCTTATTGAGGGGAATTCACACGTTCGTAATCCTTGCGCTGGAGCTCTGTCCTCCCAGTGTAGCTTAATTACTAGTTATTTACTGATGCAGCTACTTTTTTTGCTTTATCTGGCGTTACAGGTCTAACAAGGCCTTGGCAGACTCCCTTGACCAGGCTGTGGACCCACTGGACCCTCTAGTCAACCGGCTTCTTCGAGTGATGGCCACAACGGCTATGTCCAACGCACTGTACTTCTCTACTGGGGCCTGCCCACAGGAGCAGTACTACCACTATGGTACATTCTTCATCACTGTGCAGCACTTGACCTCCTATAAGGAGTTGGTGTCATCACCAATGGACTGTAGATAAAAAGAAAACAACCGGGGGGGATTTGCTGCTGTTCAATAGGGCTCTAATTTCTAGCTGTGTTGTGTGTCTGCGTCCCTGTCAGGTCTGGCTTTGAACTACTACACTCACTTCACCTCTCCAATCCGTCGCTATGCCGACATCATCGTGCATCGCCTGCTCACTGCTGCCATCGAGGTTGACAAAGGAGTGGAACCAAACGAGATGCTAGCTAATAACAAAGATCTGCAGGAGCTCGCCATGCATATCAACAACAAGAACCGGGTAAGCAAGGGAATCGACCACCTACTTAGGGTGCAGAGTTGAGCTGTTGACTGCGTCATTGATATCATGGTGAAGCAGATTGATTAGAACATTTGCTTATCTGAATGAACTGTGGAACGCTTTAATGTGTTTGACTCTACAGGCTGCACAGCATGCTCAGAAACAGTCCACAGAGCTGTTTCAGTGCCTCTACTTTAAAGACAAGGACTCCCTAACAGATGAACGTTGTGTAGCAGATGCAGTGATCTACGCCATACGGGCCAACGGCTTCCTGGTCTTCATCCCCCGGTAAGGTCCCTCTCGTTCACTGTCCCTTTATCGTTTCTATTTGTGGAGCTATGCAACGACTGGGCGGATCGAAAATGCCACTCAATGTGGGTCAACAGGTACGGGCTGAAAGGTGCGGTGTATCTGAAGAACCGGGAGAACCAGGTGGTGAACGTGCAGCCTGATGGAAGTTGTGAGTGGTGGTCCGGCTCACTCCACAGATACCCGGACAGGATTAGCAGCATCACCGGCGATGGCACGCACACCTTCTGTCTCTTTGATCACGTTACAGTGAGTCAGATCAGTCGTTACGCGTTTCAAATTTTTGCTCAACAAATGATGACAGTCTTAGTGCTCAAGTAACCTTTGTGGTAGATATACCTTATACAACCCCTCTAATTAATGAGATGTTCAGAGGCATTTTTCAGGATGGAGGGATGTTTACATATGAAAGAGTACTAAATTAGTGAGATAAATGAGAAACTGTAGTAAACAAGTAATCATAAGTCAATGTCCTAGTCACTTGTATCTCCCTGCCCATTTTAGGTGCGGATTTCAGTACAGGTGGTAAGGTGCCATGCAGACAACCTGTGTCTGGAGGTCATCAGCAACCGACCACACAAGTCCCCAGAGCCAGAGTCCCAACCAGCAGGGAGGGGCAGGACTGAGCTGGTAGAGGAAGTGGTACGCTGGGCAGAGACGAGCTTGCAGCAGGCAGAGGAGCGTAGCAGGGCACCAAAGTTCTCCAAGGAAGAGAGGGAGTTCCGACAGAGCAGAGGACCCAATCTGTACTCCCTCCTGGAAGAGATCAGAGAGCTGGCGCTGCTGGACCTGCCTGCCTGTCAGGGCTACGGTCCAGGCACACAAGACTGCACTGCATCCATATGACTTGTCTGTGTTGACCAAGGACCATCAGCATCAAAATTAGCCGGGACCTACTTAAATCAGACTACTGCAACAGTAAAGGGGTGCTAGCATAAAACCTTTTAAGATAACGTTGGGTTTTAATTGTTTTCACAATAATTATGCATCTTTGGATATGTGGTTTTAGTCAGACACTGCAGTTTTTACTGTACCTATTTGACAGTATTTTGCATTTACTAAGTATGTTTGAACACTGAAGTTACTGCTAAAAAGGTAGAGGTGCCTGTATTTTTAAACCTTGTTGTTTATAGCACATTTAACTGAATTATAGGGTAAATTCCCTGGTACCTTTTGTAAATGAATCCATTATTAGACCTTACTGCAGGCATTTATATTTACTGTGGTGCAAGTGGTATTGTGTATACAGTTTAATGCCAGCCCAACTATTCTGGCTTCCCTTTATCGAAAGGGATTAAAAGTGGCAAAAACATGTGTTGTGGAAAAATTATTAAAAGATGAGCTTTAATGGACCTGTGAAGACAACTTAATTTATTTAAATGTAAAGGACAATATGAACTTGTTGGGGGGGTTTAAGTGCACTTAAAATCTAAGGGAAATTTCCAAACAACTGAATCACTGCTGAATAGGAGTCTTCTGTAATTCTGGATTGAACCAGTCAATGGCATGGCTTCTCTCCAAGTGCCACGTTTCCAGGAAGAACGTCCCAAAATAAAGGCTGTAAAGTCCCTTTACAAACCACATTCATAGGTTAAATGGGGGATTGGGGGGGAGGGGGGGAAGCAAAGCTCTGCCAAGGTTGTTATAGCTGAGAAGGAAAAGTAATTATGTATAGCTGTGGTGAAGGCCATCGAAAACGCTTCTCTGAGAAGTCTCTAAGGCGACACCTGTGGTCAATCACTGCCATTGCTCATCCCGGGTCCTTCGTCATCCAACAAAGAATCCTGCGGCAATCCGTTTGGTACATCTGTGAGACCTTGCTCTGACTCTCCACTTCCCTGACTGAGGGCGTATGTGGAGGAGCTGGAGGGCTCCCCTGCAGCACCAGGCTGGGAAGCATCTGAAGACGGGGTGAGAAACCGGTATAACTCAAGTGGTTTACTTGGATCCCCTTTACGGATACTGAACACGTTTTAGAAGACTAAAAGTGATGGATATAAAAAAACAGCAGAAAGTAGCTTGTGGCGTGCTCCTGAAACACGCAAATGAAGCCCTCACCAGGGTTTCCTCGCAGCCGTGCCAACCTCCTCTCTTGGGCCAGCTGCTTGTTCAACTCAATGCGGCGCCACTGGTCCTCAGACAGAGAGACCACTGCAGGGGTGGAGTGTAGCGGAGGCTCTTCTACAAAGCTGCTCTCTCCAAAAGGGTCCGGTTCAACTGGCATACCCTCCTCTCTGGGGGTGCCCTCTTCCTCCTCTCCTGGAAAAAGGGGCCAGGCGAGTCATGAATATCATGCCGTTACTCATTCGCCAATTTTCTGTATTACTACAAACATTCCGAGCTTGCTAGACACTTTAAACTAAATTAAATGGCACTACGAAAACCAATAGAGCAGTTTACTTTTGCCAACCCCTAACAACGTAAGCACTTGTAGATACTGCTTTGGCAGGCCTTGCTAACAGAAACAGGCCTTGCTGTGCGTAGTTTCTTGGACTGCATTATTCCACAAAATGACGCCCACATTGCTGCTGCCTGTTGTCCAACCCATCTGCTCTAAGTGGGCATCTTGCCGTCATTGTCATACCAATCGTGAGTTTCATGTGTGCTCCTTGAAATATTTTAAAGGCTACATATACGGTCTACTAGCACTTTGACAGGCTAGATGTGTAAATCCCTTACCGTCTTTACCGACAAAATCTTCATGGGTCAACGGCATGTCGAGTCGTATTCGTTTTAAACAAGTCTGGAGAAAAAAGAAACCTCCATTGATAAACTTTAATATAATATTGGTTAACGGCATTATAGAGCTTTCTTTAGAGCAAAGACTTAACATATTTTATCATTCCAATAAGTCCCACTCTCTCACCTGTACTTCTTTTTTACTTCCCAAGGACTCCAGCTTGTCAATGAAGTCCTCAAACTGCAGTTTTGGGTAGAGCCGATGGGCCCAGTTTTCCATCTTCTGCATCAGCTGTCTCAGGTCCTCGGCCTATGGACGCAGGGAGAAAAGCAACGTCAAAAACAACTCTAATGTGCCTGCTTTTTTTTTTGAAGATGTCTTTATGGATGCAGACCCCCACCCCCACCCCCACACACACACACACAAATGATATTCTCACTTCGTGTCCTTTGCCTTTGAATTTCACATTGTCGAATAAGGTTCGAAGAGCTGGAAGTCCCCTTTCGGAAATCAGCCTTTAAAAAAAATACTTAAATAAAAAAACCTCACACAATACAAATAGTATCCGTCTTTAAGATAGACATAATTCATATGCTGTTTTTATACTTGCATTTTAATGGAATTATGCGACCACCAGATCTACAACTCTTAAAACCATAAAATACTTGTGTAAACTAAGGTAAACGGGGAACACCCATGTCTGTAATCCAGCTCCTTACCTCTGGGAGTCAAGTTTAGGCTGTGGCCTTTTCACTGATCTTCTTTTTGCAACTGGAGCTTCAGCCAACTTCGACACCTCCCCTTCATCCTCCCCTTATTGACAGTTACAAATGTGTTTAAATATAACAAACTGTCCTAAAGGTCACAGTGTGGTTGCAAGAGAGGTCATCCATAGCTTCCTTTGTTTACACGGACCTTTGTAAATGACACCAATAATGTAAAATGTTATTTTGCTAGACGGCTATATTCGGAAAATGTTAATCTCAAATCATAAACTTCTTCCCATCTCATAAAATGGGCTCACATCTACAAAACTAAATATTCATTGGACTATCTCTCCAATTTTTTTAAAAGTTAGAGATCTAGAAGAGGATCAGTCAAAAGGCCATCATTGCCCACAATTGTCAAATTCAGCATTCAGTCCTCACCATTAGCAAAAATCCCCCCCTCGCCATCCATTTGGCTAGGGGAATGTGGGGGCGGAAGTGGGGGGAAAGCCTCATCATCAGTATTCTCATAGTCTGGGATGTCAAACTGGCTGTTCCCCGATGGGTCAAGCATGGCACGACAACTTTATTTGGGCTCCTGAAAGACAGACAGAAAAACCTATTTACAAACTGCAGCATTCTCAAAGCTTTAAGAAAGGGAAAAATTATAATAAAATGTATCAAAAGGTTATCCTAAAAGACCGGACAAAACAACTGGACTTCAGCATAAATCCATTTGCCACGTTTCTTAACACGACATTAAATAAACAAGACACATTAAGACCAGAGGGGCACTACTGATGTAAATAAAAAAAAATTAGGAAAATATAAAGCTACATAACCTTCTTAAGTAAACTTTTAAGATATGCAAGTACATCTGGATCAGAATCTCTGCTAATAAAATAATTTAAAAAGAAGAAACAAGTGGAGAATACTTAAATAAACGTCCCTAAAAATTGTATAATTTGCGTGCAAAAATCTTGTATATATATTTTTTTTTGCATATTTTTTGTAACAATTGTATAAACGCTAACATATTTTGCTGCTAAATTCAACCTCTATTTTCGGGAACATTATGATTTAAATGCACTACATTTTCGAAAATTTCCAAGCCATATTTCACCAAATACTAGACATAAATACTAGACATATCTAGTAACAGGAAAACTTCTGAAAGTGTATTCCTTGTACATTGCCATTTCCAAAACGCTTCAAGACTATAGATCTCGTCAGCGGGCAAACTTGCTAGCTTAACAATACACCACTGTGAACGAGAAGGCCGACCGAACAAAACAGTGAATATCGGAAGCTGGTGGTAAAGCGATATATACATAGTTAGCCAACTGCCTAATTGGATGACATCATAAATGATATTTTACACAAAACCATTACATTTTGCAATGTTAAACGTACATATTTCATCCTTACCTTATTTTTCCAACTGTCTGTTTCTTCCACCTTCCTTTTCTGCCGGTTTTTTCGTAATGTCCAATGAAATGCATACAACTGGAGAAACATCCAATCGCATGCAACATTATTTTATCCAATTATATTTTAGTAAGGGTAGGAAACCAATCGATAACAACCTTTTTCAAACAACATTTATTGAATAAATATAAAACTTAAAATAAAAGTCAGCAGAAAATTGGCTTTAATTCTAATATTTTATAATTGTCTTGTGATTGGTCTGTATCGGGAGAGTGTAAAAGTCACAGAAAGTGCAATTCTGCTCTCTACCGGCAGAGGATAGTCTACCCCATAGAAGGTCATGCTGTCGGGAAGACAGTGGCAAGTATTTTCGTGACGTACAATATTTGGACCATTTACCAGTACCATCCGCCCACAGATTAATTCTGACTGCGGGCACTGCTGTGGATAAAAAACAATGTTCTCTGAGCTTACCAAAGAGTCAGCAATAATATTTTGATTGTTATGTATTAGCGATAGCTAGATAGTTACCTTTTTATTCTACCAAACTACATAATAGTGATTTGTATTTGGTTTTTGGTAGGTTAGCTACTTTGCAGTCTGTCCTTCCTCACTTTATATTAGAACCCATCTCGTTGGAAAATCTAAGTGAGAATATTACTTGAGATTTTAGCCACCATTATTGTTTTTATTTATTTTTTAACATTTTCTATAGCAATTAGTAGTTGGTAAGTAACAGAAATGCAAAAGAGAAAGAAGCCCGAACCAATTCAGCTCAATCCGATTCCTGATGGCTGCACAATCAACGGAACGAGTGCTACAGAGTAAGTTATTTGTTTATTTTATTCTAGCAGTGGCAGTAAATCAATAAAAGTATGTAAGTTTTTTTAATTTTTTTTTTTTTATTTATGCGGGGGGCGGTGTTAAAAACAACTTTCTTTAAAAATAAACATTGTAGGGAATTGTCTAATACATATATGTAATGTTTGTATGCTTTTTATATGATTTGTTTGATATTAAATTTTTTATTTTATTATTTCAAGGTTAATGATTTTTAAGGTTTGTTTAACAGATTTACTTAGGTTTTTAATCATGGAATCATCAAAGCGGTGTATATCCGAATCTATCAGGTGAGGTATTTATATGTGTATATGCAAGTTGAGTGGTATGTCATAGATTCATGATTGTTCTGGAACCATAAAAGAACAGATAAGCAAAATTCAGAAGTAGGTGGGGTGGTGTTGTGTTTCTGCTTGTTGATAATTACCGTAGGTCATCAGAGAATGGGAGAGTGTGTTGGCGAGAGTAAGCTGAGGTGCTGTGTTCTGGATGGCCAGTGATGGCTTTTAGAGTCATGTGATTTTGCCTTCTCACTCTTATCAACTAGCCCCTACCAGAAGGACCAGCTGCCAGAATGATATTAAAACAAGCGTATCATATCTCACAGGAGCTGTGGGCTTCCTCTAGCCCACCGCTGACTCTTCGCAAGAGCCAAAATGAAAATCTGACACATCCCATGGATAGCAGAGATTTGTGCTTTTGGCAGAGACCACTTCAGGCCTTCTCTGATAAAGCTGGAGTTGTTTCTTTCTATCTATTGGTGCTGCCCTTGGGCTGCTTACTGAATGCACCAAGCAGTTCATTCATACGCACCTTTGGGTCAGGAGTCAGTGGCGTATACCAACGCTGTTAAGCCCGCCTCAGACAGTGGAGGTCAAGCAGCCTGGTCCCGAGAGGGCAGTAGCTGAAGGGGTTAGGCTAATCACTGTGTCTTATAGACGCTCTGTAAGACACAGTGAGCAGAGGAGTTTAGACCGACCTGCTGCTGATCTGAGTCCTAAAGCGGTCATGCTTTGGAGAGTAATGTTATCGGCAGAGTTTCAGGAAAGGAACAGATCATGCGGGTCAGGTTGTGAAAGCCATGTAAACACACGCAGCGCTTTGAATTGCACATACCAGCGCAATGCCTTCATTTCCTCACACGCGGCGCGGCGCACACATTCCTCACATCGCGCTGGGCCAGGGCACTACATGCCGGGGCAGAGGAATGCTGGTGCAGAACACCAGCCCAAGCAGTGGAGCTTGGTTGGTGGGGGCTCACGTTGCGGTTCTCCTCCCTGGAGCGACTGACACCCTCAGCCACAGGAAGGCTGGATTTCGAGCTTCCGGCCTGGTCTCCGTGTCAACACCAGACACGTCCTGCTGCCTTTCCTCACACAAAAATAAACAGATCAGTATCTATTTAACTCCGGTGTTCGGTTTTCATTTTACTCTGTGATACCCTTTTTTTCCTTCTCCCTGTCAAAAGGTTCATGGGAAAACGCTGGAGGGTTTAGGGTTCAGTGTGACCAGTGTCACTTTTATCAAGTGACAGCTATGCAAAATGACATGCGCAACTGGGGAAGAAGAAGTCATTCAAAGGAATGGTGGGAACTAACTAGTTAACGAGTTACATCACAGAAGTTTCGAAGTAGCCCTCCCTCCTCGCAATGCTGGAGTTGCTGTATGATTGTCAGTTTTAGCTCTGCAGGTCTTTCCCACTCTTTTTTTACTCTGATTTACTGTGAGGGAACGAGGAGTTCGATGAGGATTTTTAATTTTGTAAAGTGGCTTTCTGGATGACCCTGGATACTGGTAGAAATAAGAGCAGTGCTTAGACTGACTGACATTGAGCAACAGTCTGCAATCGCAAGCATACGCAGTATGTGCTTTTTGTCTCGCGTTGCCACCCGGCAGCGTGTCCTCCAGCCTTAATTGGCAGGCATTTTGGCAGAGTGCACTCCAGGGCCCTAGACTGGGGCAGCTGTTTTTCACCATTGATCCTCTGGCTGGTTAGCATTGGGCGCCACTCCCGTTAGCTGCGCTCTGTGACATTTTGAAAGCATTCCTGGAGGTACCGGGTGGACTGATCCACAGGAACTCACTCAGTATGAGGGTAAGCGTCTCCTCTGACCCTGAGTTCTGAAAGCAAAGCAAACGCATCATCACTTAAACACAGACACCTCCATTAACAACGGTATCCCAGGGGTCCTATCAAACATTCTTGATACGAGAATGTTTTTGTGTCAATGTTTTTTCAGTGTTTTACCCTCCTCTCGTTCATGCCCCCACCACTGGCCTGTTGTGGGATATTGGGTTTAATGGTGAACTTTCAAAGCAGCCCCAGCGACAGGCACCAGGCACCACGGCTGTGTATACTGCCAGTATGGCGCCTGAGAACTTTGTACCTGGTTGTGAATATTATCTGCCTAACCCCTCTTATAATTTTTTGCTAGAGGGTGGACCGTGTAGGCGGTCCACTTCTATCTGCCCACGCTTCAGTGCGAAACAAGCAATGGCCTCCAGTTGGGCTTAACATTTAATGCTCTTTAATGTTTCAGCTGTATGGCATTTGGTTAGTACGCAATTCGGGAAAGTGCTGGAGCTGGCTCCCGGGAAGCTGCTTTTTCGAGAACTTGACAAGGTGGATCCGGTGGATGTTGTGATGTTGTGAGTGTATATCATATGTCATGCCTACTTCCTGACCCAGGATCAGCTGGCTGCGGTGTCCAAAAGCTGTCCACTTTGTGAGTTGTGTGGTGTGGTATTTCCACACTTTGACATCTCTGACTTCACTGTCACCTTGAGTCAAACAGAATTCCCTCCTTTCTGCTTTCCCCACATCGATCACGTGCCACTCACAGGTTACACCGTTTCCATGGCAACACGGAGCTACTGTCAAAATTAAAGCGATGTCTTTCTTCTTGCACAAGCCAAATGTTCTTGTACAACAAATGAGACACAATCATATTTTAATTAATGGATGCCTTACAAAGACATCTTTTTAGGTATGATTTTATGTACAAATTGTTTTCTAGTGTCGAAATGAATCTGGGTAACACTCTTGGCTGAAAAGCGTAATTTGCATCTTAACTAATGTAGATGTTAGAGGCACTTGATACATTGCGTGCTGTTCAGTTTAAAATAGGACACAGGACATGCTTTAATATGTGCATTTTGAATTGTTCCCTGGAGGCAGATGCTTTGTTCATTTGTAGCATTGAGAGCTTTTGAGTGGACAGTGGAGGACGAGCTGACTAAAGCTGTGGAATCGGTTGCAGCCCTGTTTATAACTAAGATCAATATGAAACGGGCTAGATAGCTATTTCAGCTGTTTAATGTGATATGAGACTGGGAGTCAATTCTTAAAGGGTTTTTGCCTGTCTATTCAATAGTGGACTCAAACCGAAGGCCAGTTTGTTGCGTAAGAGAATAGCTATCGCAGAGCTGGTTTTGGGGGCGGGGGGTGTTTCTGCGCTGAAAATGCATCGCCATGACAACAGGAAGAAGAGAGAGGCAAACACATTCAGAGGAAATCCCAGCTTCCTTGCCGTGAGGAAGGACGCATATTAGCACATTCCAAGCTTTTGCCAGTCTGACTTGCTATGTGCCAATTAACTGTACTGAGACCCAAATCCCAGAATGAATCCCATCCACTTTACAGATCCTGGATACTTGCTGCCCTGAACGTGGCAACATGGCTCCTGTTGCTCACTGCCACTGTAAGACAGCTCCTGGTTAAGTTTGGCAGTGCTTGGTTTTATATGCTTATACAGTGACATTTACTCATAAAGTATAGTCATAAATGAGCATTATAGAGAATATACTAATAAATAATGATTATACCGATTATGTTTAGAAATTAGGATTATACTGAGTATACTCATAAATAAGGATTTTGCTGAGTATACTCATAAATGAGGATAATGCTGAGTATACTCATAAATGAGGATAATGATGAGCATACTCATAAATGTGGATTTTACTGAGTATACTCATAAATGAGGATTATACTGAGTATACTCATAAATGCGGATTTTACTGAGTATACTCATAAATGAGGATTATACTGAGCATACTCATAAATGAGGATTATGCTGAGTATACTCATAAATGAGGATTATGCTGAGTATACTCATAAATGAGGATTATACTGAGTGTACTTATAAATGAGGATTATGCTGAGTATACTCATAAATGAGGATTATACTGAGTAACATGAAACTGCAAGTCTCTGTAAAGGTAAAGCTTGGGCTTGACTTGACTTGAAATATTGTACCTGGTCATATACTGTTAGTCAGGTTTTGTTCATTGTATTTTAACCCCTTGTACATTTCACAGTGAGGCTCATTGGACTTTTTCTCTCCAACAGGACCAACCTGGAGGCCCTGCAGAAGAAGCTGGAGGAGCTTGAGCTGGATGAGCAGCAACGGAAACGCTTGGAAGCTTTCTTGACACAGAAGCAGAAAGTGGGCGAGCTGAAGGACGACGACTTTGAAAAGATCTGTGAGCTGGGTGCGGGCAACGGCGGGGTGGTGTTCAAGGTCTCGCACAGGCCCTCCGGACTCATCATGGCCAGGAAGGTGGGTCTGACCTCTCCGAGCTAATCCGCCCTCCCCGCTTGAATGCAGAAATGTGATTTGGGCTCCTGCACTGTTGTGGAGATATATGTGGATGTCACACACCCACACACACACTCTCACTCACTCTGACATGCACCCACTCTCACGCTGGCACGCACCCACGGAGACACGCATCGGGGTTTGAGGGCCTCTCATTGTTTAGCAGGGAAAAGTACTGCTCTGATCGGCTCAGTATCCACAAACATGTTGTAGCACGCCGACGTGCTTGGTTCAGGAATAATCGAGAAACACACTTCCGGCTTCTTGCCGGTTTTATTTTAAATCAAGAAAAAATAAACAATAACCGCTCTTCAGGGCTCCTCCTCACGGGTTCACCTCAAACACAATAAACTAAAATAACAAACTAAACAAAATACCTAACGGAATTTAAATTAAACGAAGGCGAAGTGCCGGCATTCACTTCGCCCGAGTCGACTCTTTTCTTCCGCCTTTTCACTGT
>JAOYSI010050996.1:0-25839 GCA_025775065.1 Hiodon alosoides | reverse complement strand
TGCAATAAAATGCAAATTAATTATTTAAAAATCATACAATGTGATTTTCTGGATTTTTGTTTTAGATTCCGTCTTTCGCAGTTGAAGTGTACCTATGATAAAAATTACAGACCTCTACATGCTTTGTAAGTGGCTTTGTAAACCTGCAAAATCGGCAGTGTATCAAATACATGTTCTCCCCACTGTATATACCTAGACAGCCCAGATAATCCCAGACAGCCTTGATGATGTTGAGTTCAGGGCTCTGTGGAGGTCACAGCATTTGTCGAAGAACTCGTTCTTCTTTCGGAAAATAAATGTTTGGACATCTAAACAAGACTTTTTTCTTCACTAATGCTGAAGAAAAAAGCAATCGTCAACAACTATGTTTATGTAAAAAAGCTTGGGTGCCTAAGACTTTTGCACGGTACAGTATTTATTATTTATAACATTTATATAGTGCCACCACTGCTCTCCCGGTCACAGTCGGCTGAATAATTTGAACTGCATCCATAGGATCCAGTTGGTGCTTAGGTATGCGCTTTTATCAACTAAGCCAGATTGTGAGTCTGTTGCTGGAGAACCTGAGTAAGTGTGAGCATTTCATCTTCTTATATTGCATTGTGTCTTAAGCTCTTTGTTTGCAGCATGGGGGCATGGGGTTGTATATTTATTCAGAACTATGAAAACACAGCTTGCGTATACATATGGCTTTTTGATGAACCAGCTGTTCGCATGAGGCTGTTATGCTAAAAACAAATATACAATAGTTGGCCTGACAATGAATTCATAAATTCTGGACAAAAGACTATGAAAATGACCAGCATTTAAAACAAAATGACCCCTTACCTTTGTTTTACATGGCTGCACAGAAATGACTAGCCATTTTAAATTACCAATTGTTCTTTTCAGACATCATGGACAGTATTTATTGGTTCAAGTTGACAGCTACAACTCATGACTTATATATTTTTTTATTATTTTTCCACTTTAACTTTTTTTTTTTTTTTTTAATAAAAAACCTTTTCCAGTGACAATCTTTTCTTAAAACTTTGTTTTGGTTGTTAAACAAACAATTAGATTTAATGACTAGTATGTTGGCTTACAGCATTTTGTAATCCATCCATCAGATGTAAAGTCAGATTACTGACTGTAGATAGAAGGCCTATATATCTATACAATATATAATTGCACATATTTTAAATAATAACCTGTTTTAAATAAATCCGTTTTTTCTCACAGGCCAAACTTTGAAAAGTGTTCACATTCCTCGATGGACAACCCATTTCATCCAGATAATAGCGGTTTGATATAAAAAGCCACACTCCATAATGAAGGAACTCTGTGTCTTTTCTCTTAGCCACATGTCTTTTCCCTGTTTCACTGCCAGGTTCAGCAGGGAACAAATTAATTAAGCATTCCTGTTTGTCTGTGTTGTATGTAGGTATACCTGCTGCGCCATTTGAAAAGAAGAAAATTGCTGCAGGATTGATTATAATCGGACATGACATAGGTCCCTCTGCATTGAAGAGAGAGAATAGCTTGTAAAACTCACAAAACATTTTGTCACACTCTTGGTAATCTGTAGCCTGGCTTGTGGTAATCAAAAAGATTACTCAAATTGGCGGAGATGTAAGGAAATGGAGGTCAACTCTGTAGGGTCTAAGACAATATCCCATAACTAGGGGTTTGAAATCAAGCTTGTGGCAGGAATTGCAAGTACAAATTGAGCACAGAATGGCTGGTAAAAATAATTATTCTCATTCAACTGATAAATAGACATATTTTATCTTCAAGCACATGGAACATACAAAAACTTTTTTTGACAGGACAGCATACATTTATAATGGTAAGAATTGGTGCAGATCTGACAATACACATTACCGTCTGTTTTACAGAATTTTTTTTTGTTTTTGTTTGTTGTTGGTGTTTATTGATTTAACAATGGGGAACCACAGAGCAAAACATTTAGTTGGCTACATGCTGTGTGCATCTTTTAATTAACTTGCAGAAGCCCTGCCATAAAATTTTGCCTCGTGAGGGTTTCGGGTGAAAAAATTTAATCTGATTTGGCACAGAAAAGAAAAGCACATAATTAAAATTACCATTAAACCACAACATACTTTGTAAAGTCAAAATCTTTGCCGTCCCATGCAAATCCCTACCCCCTTCAACAAAAAGCCACAATTTCCTATAATGCAAACCAATGAACCGCCATTTGATAAATAAAGTGTTATGCTTTTGCTTATGGGAAGAAACATTGCAAATCCCATAACAAATCTTCAGATACTATCAGATCTCAGTAAGCATGAGATATAAGAGGATTCATTTCCTTTCACTCGTCTCTTTGAAACAACTGAGCATGACTTTCTATGCTTCTGACACAGTATAATACATGCAAATTTATCCAGTAAAACCCACAACGCCTAAATGGTTTACACACCGCATCTCTGCAGTATAGCGCTGTCAAAGAGGGCACAGTGAATACTTTGCTGAACCTCACCACAATGAATTTGAGCATCAAACAGCACAAAGCTAATATTTAGGGTGACTTTATATATCAGACTACCTCGTGAAGATTCTTCATGAGATAAGAACTTTCATAAGTAGCCATATTCATGATTACGGTTTCGTTTTTCTGAAAGCATCCTGTTCACAGAATCATGTTGTCACAGTGGTGGATAAAGCCATATGGAGATGCTTAAAAAAAAACTGTCACATTAAAATCAAAACAAGCAACCCAAGCATATTGAAACATATTTCACAAGTAAGAACATTCAGATCTCAAGAGCCACAGACAATTGGGAGTCAGGTCACATATTACCTAATTTGTGATCCTAAATTTTAACAATATATTTATGCATGCAAAGCATGATTGCTGCATGAAGTTTTGCTAAAAACCTGAAAACATAAGTAAAACAATGATAATGTCATTTATATATATTTTTTAAAGTTACAGTCAAACGCGACCACTCGAGTGGCTCAATCGGTAAATGCCCTATGAGGATTGAGCAACAAAATGGATCGAACCCATTAACTCAACAAAAATCCTTAACCTGACGCAGACTAAGGCTCCTGAGCGGCTCAGTTGGTAAATGCCCTCATTTGTCTTTTTTCCAAACAATAGACTGAGATGGAGAACAGGAAACATTGAGTGTAAACAGATTTACAACTTGTGTTCAGATTCCAATGGAAAGTTTTTTTGGTAATAAATCAATCAATGTTCGCAGTTGGAATTCAGATGTTATATAATATATGGCAACCACTATAATTAAACTGAATGCAAGAACTGACTCATAGGTAAGGCAGTTCCATTTAGCATTACATAATTGTTTCTAAGATCTTGCAATAACTGGGTTGCAGTCTATCATTTTCCCCATCAATTTAAAAAGATTATTCTCTTGATGTCCTGGCTCACAATGCTGCCAAAGTTACCTGCGGAGGCTCTGGTATATTAACTGCAATCGATTCGTCGATTCTGTGAAATAATTACAGGTCCCATAAGTAGCTATGCTTAAATTGTAGAGAAAACAAGGGAAAATAATTGGTGTTTCCAAATTTTATGAAATAAAATAAAAACCCTAGCGCAGGCTGCACAAAGGAAGCTAAAGAAGGGAGATGAGGAGGAATAAACCAAACGCTCTAATTAAGTTTTGAAAGGCCCTCTTACATGAGGTGTGGCTTCATTCATTGGTTTGGTTGCAAGGTAATCAAACGTGCAATCTTCAGTTGAATAACTCAACTAAAGTGATAATTAGGGTCATCTGGTTTGACTAGTTTGTTTAACAGGCCTGATCTGGGCCAGCACACAGATTCTAGACAAACACCAAGAAATTCCTGAAGACCTCTGGGGAAAAGTCTGGAAAGGGTTACAAAGCGTTTTCTCTAGGCTTCTCAAGGTTTCTGCAGACTGCTGGACTGACTGCTCCATTCATATGAGCCAAAAGGCCTTCGTCAATTCATATGCATCAAGGCTCATCCTTTTACCTACCCGCCTCTTTTGCCTCTGACTCAGCCGCTTGCTGCAGGAACATCAGTATGGCATGAGACTTTGAGTACCTGGTGTCCATCTGCTCAAAACCAGCGAGAGCCTAGTCACACAGAATAAGCATTATTTATAAAAACCCGCTAGACGCTCGCTGACCTTTCTGCTCTGTGCTTCCACTTGTTCAGATGTGAAAAGAAAATATTTGTACGCAATGCCCATCCAACCCAGAACATAGGTAAAACACAAGACACGACACAGACTCAACTCACAAACATCCGGCTGGGCTGGAGCCAGGGGAGTGATTGTCAATGGGGAGGCTGCAATTCCTCTCTAAACGCTGGAAAACAGTAAAACACACAACAGTCATTTTAGTTAACTAAACGCACTGTGAGTAAACGGAACCAAAAGCCACACCTATGGCATCTGCCAGCTCACCTAACTACCTAAAGCCCTCCCTGAACTTCCTTGTCAAGGCTTTCGAAAATTACGGAAGCCCGGGAAGGACAATCTGGACACCCCTGGCTGTAATGCAAAACCAAAAGAAAGAAACGAACCCTGGTTCATTGTCCTCCAGTTCATGACACATACCAAGAATCCTTGTCTCATTTTTTTGTTTCTTTTCCACAAAAAATAAACTGAGATTGACAACAGGAAGTCTTGAGTTTAAAAAAAGATTTGCGACGTGTTCAAATTCCAATGTTAAGTATTTTGCAATAAATTTATCAACTGCCTTAGCTGGATCATTAATTCGTTATATAATATACTGTAATGGCTATAATTATACTGAAAAAAGTGCAATGCAGTGGGGGGTCCATACATTACTGAAGTTGTAGGACATGGATCAAATAAGTGAATTGTTTCTCACAAGCAAAGAACTCGTAATAACAGGGTTACAGCCTATAATTGTATCCACCAATTTAGAAAGATTGGAAAAGATTGAAGTTAGTTACTGCCATAGGGCCTAATCCCTTTTTCAGATACATTATAGAAGATTCCTCATGCAGTTGGAATGTGTTCTGCTGTACCATTTTCATAAAAATTCTGCTTCCCAATGTGAACAGCCACATTTAAAATAAAGTTTTTAAAATTTTATGCAATAGTTTCTCAGGTAATCAAACTTTCCTTCTTCAGATTCCTTATGAGGTTACCAACAAAATAATGTTTCATTGCTATTATCTTGGTTCATCCACCTTTATAATAATTTTAACTAAATATATAATTGCAGCACGCAAGGGAGTGCTCAGTCCGAGTCCGGCCGGAGAAAGAGGCATTGGGGGAGGGTTAACGACCTTTAATGGGCATTATGCAACAACTTAAATAATTCCAAAAACAAACTACAAAATAAACACATGAACAAAAACCTCCCTTTCGGGGAGAAACTAAACATAAACAGTTGTAAACATCCAACTGCTAGGCCAAACTTTGCTCATCCAACTTCTTATGTTTTCCTACGTTCTTTCTTCCCTATGAGCTTATCTGGCTCTTTAAAGAGCCTGGGATTGTTGGCACCTGAGTGTGATTACCATTAGTGGAACCACAATCAGGTGCACAACGAGGTCCCGGCTTGAGGGCGTGGCTGCCAGCTGCGTGCCTCAATATTAGAATCAGACCACAACCTGCACTCTCTCTATGAGGACTGTGACATTGCAATAGGCCGCCAGAAATCCCCAAACCGAAGCCGCCAACGGATAGAGGTGCAAGGAGGGACACACTGCCTCCAGGCAGCACCTGCATGCATTGGCTTCCATGAATCCCATTAGGTTACCGCTGCCAGTCCAGGAAGGGGTATGAGAAGAAACGGTAGCCAGCAGGCATCTCTACCCAAGCCTCTTAATGCCTCTTTGTGCTCTTGTTCCCCAGACAACCCGGGCGAATTGCAGGAAATGCCATGGGATGGCCCAGCCTACCTGATGATGGCTACCACGCCTGTTCCTTGCCCATACCTTTACCAGCACCCAACAGAGCCTGGCTCCCAGCCACCACAAAATTGGAGAATGGGAGAGGAGACTCTTTAGCCTTTTCCAAACCAAAACTTTCCTTTTTTTTTCAGCCTTTCCCAATCGAAAACTCCTTGAAAAGGAATTATTTTTTAACTCTTGTGTCCCCCCTACCCCCCTCTTTATTGGTGAATGTCCTGTGCTTTCTCCAACTCTGCACACACCTGGCATATTGCCACAATCCATTTTCAACATGTAATACATCAGTGTTGTGTTTCAGGGAAGTTACTATACACTATACTATACTTATATTTAAGTAATAAAACATGTTTAAAAAAAAAACTTTAAAAACGTGTTGGTTTAGTCGCATAGTCATATTTAATTAGATTTTACTGCACAGCCCGTGGTGTCGATCATGTAGAGGGCGAAAATAAAACCTGAAGTTGTTGTAACTCTGACTACAGACTACCGGGCATCTCGCAGCAGTCGTGTTGCCTGGATGCATGCACTGGAAAGAGCTCACGTCCACAGCAGAGCGGGCCAGGACACTCACCAGCTGGCATGTGTGCGCGGCTCATCACCCCGGTTGGGCGCAGCCAATGTGCATCTTCACGCTGGCACAAAAAATAAAAAGTCCGAAAATGTGCGGCACATCAGAGCTGCCGTCTCTATTCAGGGAAAGCACAGGACGGGCAGGCATAACAGAAGTCACTGTAATGAGTTTCGTCTGACTAATGAGCACAATAATTGCTTCTCTCGGCTCTCCTTTGCTTTTGCTGACAGAGATTTTGATTTTCCTGTTGATGGAGTGTTGTAAAGTAAAATGCGCGGAAATGTTCCCTAGGTGCTTTCTGTTGCCATGAAATACATGATATAAATTTCATGTCAAGCGCCTAGTACTTCTCTAGAATCCTTATAATAATAATTGTGATTTCCTTGCACCACTGACAAAAAATGAAATACTAGTAAAAAGCTGTGCATGAAAGCAGTACATTTGCAACAAAATATATGTAGCCAGAATAAGATGATGAAGAGATTATGCCCATTAGGCTTGCATGAAATTATCAATGTTTAATAATGGTATACCTTGTAAACCCCATTGTATTCATGTGTATGCAGTGAGAGACAGATAATTGTACCTCTCAACTTTTGCAATCAGTGCAGCTAATGGTGTAATGGTAAAGGTGTCAGGCTTGTAACTAAAAGGTTCCAAGTTCCATTCGGGCTGTTCTATCTTTGCCTCAGTAAATATCATGCAGTTGAAAATATAAGCTGTGTCACTTTAGATTTCAAACAAAAACTAATAACAATGCCTAGAAAACAACAACTGTACAATAGTTATAGAGGTGTAAATGAAATATTCATTCACTTTGATAAAAGGCGGGTACCTTGACCAGACGTCGACTGGGCTTGTTGCGATACTAGAGAAATAAGCATACTGCTTACCAACTGTCCATTACAGAAGTAGGTTGAAAGGCCTAAAATCTATCTTTTCTTTAGATGAAACAGCTTGGAGACTATGCAGTTGAACTTTTGTACTTTTCCTCTTCTAAGCCTTGAAAATAAATCCGGAGGGAATTGGGAGTGAGGGTTAGAACATCTGTATCAAATGATGCCTGGAAACAGTTAAAATTTCCTCAACATAAGTGTGAGTATGTGTGTTTGCATATTAAAATGCATCAAATGGTAAACAGTAGTCTGTAGCTTTGGCTGGCAGAGATCTTTTTTTTTTTTTTTGGTTTGTATTCATGGCCATTACCTGGGATATGTGGCATGTGTTGTGTTTTTTATATATAATGACTGGTGAAATGCTGTCTGTAAAAGGGCCTATTGTGTTGTGGCATAGCACAGCAAGTGAAAACACCATTGTTTTTTTTACATGATATTATTCTGTTTAAATTCCAGACATGTTTACTTAAAATGAAGGTGAACATGTGACATTAAATATTAACTGATCTTACCCTGAACTGTTGAAAAAAGACAGACATGAAGGTTTTCGACTGAAAGAATTTAATGTAAGATGCAGACTACTCTTTGCCCTTCCCATATATATATATATATATATATATATATATATATATATATATACACAGTAAACACAGACACACAGACGGCTGACAAATTGAAGGAAAAACCAACATGAAGTGTGTCAGTAAGGTGTTGGGCCACAGCGAGCTCGAAGACCTGCTTCAGTGTGCCTTGGCATAGATTCTACGAGTCTCTGGAACTCTTTCCTCAAAGGGGACAATTGGACCCAAACCATGCCAGGTAAATGCCCTGTAATTCTTCATTACATATGAAGAAACTTGTGTATTTTAATATTTTGTAAAGTTTTTTAAAATGCATTCAATAATTTAAATAAAAAATCTGTGTGATCTGTGAATTTTTATTTTTTTATTTATTTTTTGCTTTAAAATGGCAGCAGTGGGTATTTCAGTTACAAACCCTTAAATGTCCATAGAGGTAGTTAAAAGGTTAAGTCTTGAGCAGAGAATAATTGTAGTAATATAAATAATAATATAACGTTAATATAAATATAATATATATAAACAATATTTATTTATACAAGGGCACAAAGTATATGCTTCAATTTTCATTAGGTGTATTCACAAACCTTTAATATATCCCTGATCAGCTCTCTAATTACTTGATTCACTGGTTGAAAAAACACAAGCAGATTACTATTCAGATTTTTACTTGTAAACGTTTATTTTGCAGAGACTTCGATTAAAAGAAAATCACAAAGTCATCATGGCGCAGAATGCTTGGTGAATTTTCTAGAGTGCTACAGTATCAATGATATGCTTTTTTTTCATAGTCATGCTATAGCTAAAATAACTCAAAACTCAAAATGTAAATATAAAGACAGATAAATTCATTAGAAAAAGCATTTGAATGCTTTAATTTTTTAAGTGTACAGTGCTGTGCAAAAGTTTTAGGCACGTGAAAAAATTCTGTTAAGTGTAGATGCTTTCAAAAATAAGAAAATGCAAAGTGTCTAAATATAAATTAAATACTTAAAAGGATAATAAACAAAACAAAACAAAAAGATACACTTGGAAAAATGGGAGGGAATATTTGTTGTGACTTTAAAACTGCATCAATTCTCTTACACTTACACTGTTTTATTAGACAGTCGGCAGGTAGATTGTTCTGAGCATCTTGGAGAACTTGCTACAGTACTTCCGCAGACTTGCTTCTGTCTGTCCAGGTAATCACCGACAGCCTCGATGATGTTGAGATCAGTGCTCTGTGGAGTACATACCATCTGACTATCTATCTGCAGAATTCCTTGTTCTTCTTTCAGAAAATGAATGTTTGGACATCTAAAAAATATTGTTTTCTACTGACACACTAATGCAGAAGAAAAAAAATAAACTTGAAAGACTACATTTGTGTAGATTCTTTTGCACAGTACTGTATATTTTCTGTAAATGTATAGTTGAGGTTCTAAACTCAGATGAAGGGGAAAAAATCTATGTGACACCATGTAAGCAGTAAAGTATTTGACAATACATGTGGATGGGAGTGGATATGAGAGATCATTTTAAGGGACCACGTCGACAGATGTCTTGTTTATTTTCCTGGGGTACAACGTGAACAAGCCGCCTGAAAAGCACTGTCCTATCTGTGTACATTAATAATCAGAGTGATGTTCCAGCCTAGAAATTAACCTAGATATCATTAGTGGCAAAAGAGAGAGTGGCTCTCTTAGACACAGTGGTCAGAGGAGTTGTCTTTAAGTTTATAATGACCTATAGATATTTTCCACAATAATAAAGTTAATCAAATCAGGAGTCAAAAGATCCACACTTCTATATCAAAACTATAAATGTGAATGCTCTTTTTTGAATCATTTAATACATGGTTCGCAGGCTTATCAAAAGCTACTACTTACTATTTGGTTACCAAACACTCTTCTCCAGAACAACCTACACAGCTTACATTTTCCACGGCTTACTTCACTACGCAAGTGAATTCTAAAGAATATATTTAGCTAAGGTTGCGGCTTTGTTTACTAAAGTGAGTGCTTATTTTGTGAGTCAGTCTTCCTACGCGGTCTATAACTTCTAGTTCTAATCAAAGTGTGGTTTTGGTATGGACAAGTTTCTTTATTGGTAAGAATATTATTTCCTTTCGACTTTTATTCAACTTGTTGTGTTCATGTACATTTTTTTTCAGTTGTAATGTTGATGGTTTGTATTTCTTATATACAATGCTGCAACTGTTGCACGCATTCATTATGATTGAATAAATTCTGTAAGATTACAGAGCTGCGTATCTCTGAATTTAAACCACTCTGCACATCATCTCCCCAGAGCACTTCCTCATGCAGAGACGCAGTCACTGTGTATCATGAATACTGCTTTGGCCCGAGGCCACGGGCGATAAACTGCGCTGAACCCCCTGCTGAAAACAAATGGCACAGAAACAGAGGTAGTGAGATAGTCACTGCTGAGTTCTGTTCTCCATGTTCTGCTCTGTGAACTGCAGTACATTCCCTCTATTCAGTATTAGAAATGGTCCTGTTTTTACTGGTACACCACCGCAGGGTTACTGTTGCAGGATGCAAAGCATGATGGGGATTGCTTTCTTTGTGCATCAAAACCGTGTTGTTTCTTATTTCTTTATTTCTTTATTTACTTATTTTGTGAATGATGGTGGGTAAGTGCTGAGTGGGTAATTTACTTTTTTACATCCTTGGTGCCAGTTTTACATACTTTGTTTTCACTAATGAATTATGGTTTTCATAACATTATTGTTCGGGGGATCTATAATGAAAAATATAGCCTCCAAAATCCTCTGTTCTAATAGAAAGGCAATTCACAGCATGTTTTTATCCACAGCTGTAAAAAAAGAAAATTAATATCTGTTGAAGATGAAAACCCAAAATCCCTCTGTTGTTACATTGAATTTTGGTTTTGAAATGCAAAACCTCTCTGCTAGAACCAAAAAAAAAAAAAAAAATTTAAAATAGTTTCAAATCATTCCAACATCAGAATATTCTCTAATCATCTCAGCTTGCAATCTTTTCTACCCTTCAGCGGCAACTCAGCAGTTAAGGAAATTATTGTATAGACTGATGAGAAGGCAGTTGTGATATCCATTAAAATGTCAAATTTACTGATTTCATAACAGGATGGAGAGTACATTGGTGGCTTTCCACAAGCTAGGTGCACAATGCTATTGAAAAACAGCTTAGGTAATAGCAGAATATTACACAACAATTTCAATACCTTTCAATTCTTATTAATCTTATGTAAAGCGCTTCGCCAGGCCTTATTCTTAACAAAGTATATTTATTTAATTCTTTTTCTATGAGGTTTTTTCTCCTTGTTTATTAAGGAAGTATTTTGGTGGTGAGGACTGCTGTACTGCATGTTCAATATGACCCCAATTGCTCTCCGTCTATAAGAGCAGCTAGAACTAAATGAGACAGGATCATTTATAATACAACTCCGTAGTAATCCCATTGTCAGCGTTTACATTGTAACAATTTAAATGGAAAAGAATGTTCTTTCTTTGTGACATGACTTAGCCATGGAGTCAACATTGGGAGGGACCAAATCTGCCAAATAGCACATTTCCATTTAATCTATATTTTTTATATCAAGATATTGGGTGGGGGGGCATTTTGAGCATATTTTAATATTAGGGGGAATATGTCCCCCTCAATATATATTATAATTACGGCCCTGCTTTGTGAACGACTCTATGGCGTAGAATTGTCATTACTAATAGGCTATACAGTTTATCGTCTAATTATACAAATGGTAAATTGTCAATTCAATCTTAACTGTTATCGATATGTTCGAAACTATAAAAAATTATTATTTTTTCACATAAATGATATGTAAGGGTTTTACATGAGATTAGTTGATGGCCATGAATTTGATTTCAATTGACATAAAATGTAAATTACCTCAAGTGTCATATTTATAATTACTTATAAAGGAAAAAATTATGCAAACACTCATTCTCTTATCATTGAGACAGGTTTTCTGCTTAAATGGGGCTGTATTTAAAATAGGTTTTTTACCCGAGGCAGTTTATGTCTTCGTGGAAACTGAGTCAATGAGTCAAAGACAAAGTGCAAATACATGCATATTTCATGTCATTTGAAATTTAATACAGCAGTGCCGTCAACATCTGAAATGGGCCATATTTCAAATTTTCTCTAGACCACAGAGTTAAAAGCCAAGTCTCCAGCAAAATTTTGAGCAATTGTCGTTATACAAAAATGTAAAAAAAAGTAATTGTTAATATTCTGATTAAAGTATGGCTATCCCATTCCTAATTTTAAGAATTAGAAACTAAATCATTATTCTAACATAACAAACAAATAAGTTTGAGCATTATTAAAATTATTATATATTAAATATTATTCCATATAATCAGCTAATAAATGTGAAAATATGCATTCAGAAACCACAAACATTTTGTTTCTGTCCCCCTCTCTTGGTTCCACCAAGTTCAGTTTCTTTGATCCGTTATAAAACGTTTGGGAATGGCTGTGGCCATTACACAACTGCCACCCAGCAGGTATGCAAGCTTAGGATGCACAATTGACAGTGAGAGGTCATAAACGGTACACAGCCATGTGCACCCAAAATACCGGGTAACCACTGCAAACCAAGCTCCCTCTTTGATGCACAAACTAGCATATCCATCATTTATTCTCATGTCAAAATATTGCATGTGGAAAGATATAATTGACTTGGAAGTGTTTGAAAATAGCTATTTATCATCAAACTCAGAATCCTGAGACACCAACACTAATCAGCGAGCCACAGTGCAAACTTGAAATATTAGATAGCACAGTAAGAATTATAAGGTATTTTATAATGATGATTGGTCTTCAGAAGCAATCATAGTATTTGGTAGTGCAAAAACATTTACCTGCTCAATCAGTTTAGAGGCACAAAACTATGTTATCATTTTGTAGGAATCCTAACAATTTATGCAAGTTCACATATCAGAGGTTTTTTTCTGGCTGGCATTCATTGGTTATAATACTAATATTCACTCTACAAAAGGTGTCAGTGAACAATCATACCTAGCCAGTTGTACATAATTTCAGTATATATAGTCTGTGATTCTGTCACTGCCTCGGAATGAATCTTCAAAACTCAGATTTGCTGTGTTATTATTTGCTTTTCTCACTCTATACAGTTTACACTGAGTATCAGATTAAGATCCATGTCCCATTAGACACGAAAAGGTGGACTGCAGATTCCACAAGAAAATCAGTGGTGTCAGGATTGCTTTGACCAAGGGTGTAGCCCGATCTCTTTGACAAGAAAATAATTACTTTTTAGTGACTTCACACCAACTCATTAGGGAGAAAGTCACCACAGCACAGCACATTTTAAAAGATGATGCTTTTTTTTTTTCAGAATACCTTCTACCTTGAAAATGTTTCCAGAATTTGCACCACATGAAGCATTTTAGATCCCTGCATCAGAGAGAGCTCCTGTGCGTTTGGGTGTAGATAAATCATTAAATGTAGTTCTGAGCTCCTCCTCCAACTACAGAGAGGGATTTTGTACTCAGTGTTTGTTCTCTGTGTAAAACAAGCGGTTCAAACCTCAGTACTATCACCAGGATTTTATGTATAAACCCCATGTCCACAATTGCAGTGTAATCAAGTAAACACATTGCTAGGCTGATATTTTCCTTGATAAAACAGGTTCAGCAAAGAGGTGTATAAACTAGGGTTGTGTATTATATACATTTCCTACAAAGTTGTTGGGGAATTTCAAAATATTAAGAATGCACTTAAAATCAATGGGTGGCTGTTGAGTTAAATAAAATACACAAAGCACTCAAAGAATATTTAGCAAAGTTTAACATTTTGAATGACCTTGATCTATTTTTCTATAATTTGGAGTCCCCAAATATTGTTTGTGTTTTCTCTCCAATGTGGCATCGGCAAATGTGCCAATGCTGTGCTAATGCATTGTGACTCAATTGATATGAATCCTTCCACCATATAGGAAGTGTAAGGAAGCAGCGAAATTGGTCTCCTCCAATCCAATTGCTTTCAAGTCACACATCTCTTTACACAGCCCACACGCGAGGTTCAAGGACACGGGAGGAGTCCTTCTTAACATATCCTTCTTAACGCCACTGCCAAGCAATGCTCTAACAATTGTGCAATGCCATGCACTCTCAGTCAAAATAAGAAAATTACATGAATATGAATTGCTCTTTGAGAATTCAGCCAGACAACTTAGAAGGTAGGGCCCTAGCATAAGAATAGGCAGCCCTTTTCTGGAGGGCAATGGAACTGCATATTTTCTGAATAATAAAGTGTTAAGTTATTTCAACTGAATCTGAGTATATGTACTTTCTCTTTTTTTTTAAAGTGATTTCTGCAATTTAAAAAAAAACAATTTCTCTGAAAAGGTACTAGCATTTTGACAAAGGTCAGTACATCTGTTACACTCATAGTGACTGCAGCACTTATCAATTATACCCTTTGGGATATTGAAAATAATCATTATTAACAGTTGTTTTAAAAGTGTACCACTGGAATGAAAAAGAAATCAAATGAAATTGCTTTTAATTAAAGTCTATTGTTTATTCCACAATAAATGTGGTCCTTACAAATACGTAGCCCATTGAGGTCAATATTGACACTGTATGAGTTAGTGGTAATGACCTTGTGTGCTGCTAAACAATAGCAGAAAGAGAATCTCTGCATTTAGTACATGTAAAAGCATCTAGCTTTAACGGATGGGAAATGCAATTTTGCTAAGTTGTAAATATCAAATAGACATCGAATATAATTTGCATACATTACCCATTACTGTTGTTAGGCATTTTGATCAATGGGCAGTCTAATGAAAGTACATTATTATTCCCTAGGAGTTCTGTAATGTAATTCTAATGGATAATGTCTATAAATTCCAGAGAACTCATAGAAGAAAGAAAATTCTTACAAAATCTTCAGCACAAATAAATCACAGCAGACAGCCGATGCAGCATTACCACCTTGAAATGAAATCACCATTTAAATGTCAGCTGAAAAAAGCACAAATCATATCTTGGAGCACCAAACATGACCAGCTGCATTTCTTTCCTAATTTTTCATGACTAAAATGGATCTTCAATGGTCTTTATTTGTTTCTGCATTTCATATTCATCGGGCAAGGGGCTCCATAAAAGAGTAGTTGGCAGCAGGCGTCCTTTGTTCTTGATTGACTTTCAGCTAAGTGGGGGTGACTGATGTTGATTTATTTATTGTGGCTTCTTTGACGGATCCATACTGTTGGGTTGATTGACTGAATTCTTCAAAGGAGAGAGTTTTGTCTTACTTGACCCTGAGGAAGAAAAAGTTTGCGTACTCATTCTGCAAGAGGTCTAAGCGGACTGAGAGTGAGTCCTTTCTTAATCTTGGATGACACTGTATGCTGGCACCAGCTCCTCAGAAACAATTTGTAATGGGAAGATCTTTGCTTTACAAGTATTTGTGACTGCTAATTGAAGGATGACACTGTGAACAAGTTCAGTGTTTTTGCATTTCAAAGACTCGGAAAATGTCGACAAAAAAAAAAAAGATTTAATAAACAAGATACAAATCAAAATATGAATACGTATATCCATAATTAATAACGTACTATGACAGTTTAAACAAGATTCCTAAGATCTTTATTAAAACAAATAAATATCAACTTCCCCAAGTAAAATTTGCCCAGTGTGATACATCATAAGCATGTATGTGGCATATGTTACGACACACAATTACATTACTATATTATTTTTGTTTTATTATAACTCTAAAACCTTGATCCAGAACGATAAAACAGCAACAAAAAAGTCTCAACCATATAAATATTTGATTACATGCGGCAGCAGTAATATCGATATATTGAATATGAATATTGCATTTATTTTATTAACAAAGCAAATACATTTTGTATTAAAAAATGATTATCTGGTCAGATAAGCAATTAGAAACAGACCGAATCTGGGGTTCCTCATTTTGACGTTACGCAGGACCTCTATGGAACATATAGTATCCATATTACTGAACGACCTCAAGGGTTTCGGATTTTCTCTTGAATTATTGTTGGACTAGCTCATCTTAGACTACGATATACTTTAATTAAAGATGCTTTGTCTTGTCAGCTAACACCCTCTAGTGCTGAGTGCAATCCTCGAAAAATTGTCTCCGAGCGCTTTCCGAATATCCCGTCCCTGCATCCAGGATAGGATAGAGTTGCGCTTCACACACTGGTGTGATAGACCCAGTTCGTTCTGTTCAGAGTTTAACATTGCAGCTACTGTATCATGCAGGTTTCCTGTGAAAAAAAACAAAACGGCTTGAAGACCGAGGATGGCATGGAAATATGGGGGTGATAAAAACGAAATATCACTGTAACGATTAGGCTATTAAAACAGACAACAGGAGCCACGCGGCTGTATTAGTTTGATGTAAGTTTTGCCGGCTATTTAGAGTATTGTCGTGTTCTTTATTTTACGAATTAAAAAAAAAACCTCGGTATCATGTATCCAAATTGAATAACCAACGAAGTAACTTTTTTTAGAGCGTGCAATGGATCTGTTTTTGCAGTAGGGTCTGTGAGCATGTTCGCGATGAGAGCGCCTGTGCAGACGACTGAAAAGGTCTGCTGTGTAATTTGAAATGTCCAAGGGGGTTAAAAACAATATATTTAGTGCGCATACACGTGGATACTTCTCCTTTTGAAAGCCACAGGATTGCTGAGCAGCCCAGTGGGTGTTTCAGAGATGAGTTTTGGAGTAAAATTCTGGCTCCTTTTCATGCTTCTAAGGGGTATCTTCACGGACTCCAGTAACAGCAATCAAGGTAAGCTTCTGTTATCTTCACTAGACGTGCAATACATTTTTAACGCCAAACAGTGTCTCATAAGTGCTCCCCTAAATCAAAGTTTACCCGATTAACTCACTATTAGCGTTTGGGTAAGATACGTATTACACTTAAATTGAAGCTCATATCTGTTAATTGATTCATTGTTACTGCGTAGTTAGCTTCAGCCTATATTTTATTAGCATATGTTTTGCGTTACAAAAAAACCTTTTGAATTATTACCACTCCACATTCGAACTTTTTACAACTGTAAATGCAGATATGAGCACGATTAATGTCTATATTGGTCCACTCAAATACTATTATGTCAAATTGATTTCTCAATCGTTAGCGCTTTCGTTTCAATTTCTCGATTTTTATAATGAATAAGAAAGTCAGTTGTACGGTCCTTGGTCTTGTTTACACAAAGGCTTGGGATATTTTCATTGCTCAACGAGAACTGTATTCAAATCGGTCACTGTTGTACGTATAATATTAGGGAGTGTATGATTATTTATATATTATATAATGTATATATATATATAAATTATATATATATATATAATGCTCTACGATCAATAGTATATGTTTTCGGTCAATAAATTGCACATATTTAAAAGTCGTTTTAAATAAGTGTAATATATCGATCAGTCGTCTTTTTTATAAAACTTTTTTATTACTCAAAGCAGGGAGCTCACATACCTTCCCGACTCTGATCGGCGTGGAGCAGCAATACAGACATTACTAGAGTTAAAGACATCCGTCTAAATTAATTTCTGTTCATTTATTGAAAGCAGGCCGCTACCTTATATTATTTGTTTTCCAAGTTGACCCTTATTTGTTACATAAATCAGAAGGAGGATTTGGTCACGGAATGGATAATGTTTGTTAATCCGTTAAATGTGGATTGATGTCTGTAATTGCACAAATTAACGAACTGGAGCTGGTTGCCTTCATATTAGTACAGTGCATCTAATTGATATAGTAGTTTGTTGTCATTTGAATTCAGTAACCTCAGGGAGATAAGTCTTGAGAGACTTGTAAAACTGATCTCATTGCAGTAAGAATGATCTAAAGTTGTGTTCCCTGTTTGCTGCTGTTATGATTTTGTCCTTACCTAGTCATTGCTGTAGTTAAATGCCTTTTAAAGGCTCAGCAGAGCTATCTGGAAGTTAAGTCTGTGCAATAGCCTGCCTAGATACAATAGCTGGGTTTGTAATATTGTTATTCCATAAGCTTTAAGATAACTATGCAGGGAATTGGGTAGTTATCAGCTAACCACTTTGGAAGAGTAATTATGTCCTTCTTTATTGTTAATAGAATTTATGTTTTGCTGATTAAATTTTACTTGTTTATAACCATTAATAACACTCTACTTTAGATTATGTGCTTTTGTTACTGAGGGATGGCTTCAAGTCTGGAAGCCACTATGTCAACTCATGGCATTGTTTATGGAATTTGTGCTTTTCACAGAACGTAGCCCCTGAAATGAGAGATTGTGTAGATTATAACAGAAGTAACAACCGAAAGAAAAGCCACAGCTTACATGTGTTTGTCAAAGTTACGGAAAAATGCTGTAGCAGTTAGACTAAATTGCTGTCTGAGTTTTGTAAATAGATTTCAAGGTCTAAAAAAAAGTTCATGCCTGAACTTGGGTTAGGTGTCAGTTTGAAGTGAAAAATAATAATAATTTTTTTTCCCCTTTTCCCCGTGTTTCTCTGAATGAATCCTGAAAACGGTGTAGCAGGTAGTCTTCTGGTTTAGGAACTAGACATGTGACCTGAGGGGTGACCAGTTCAGATTGCTGTAAGGGAATTGTTATTAAGTTATTCATTTAACTTTCACATTCTATATCAAATTGACCTTTATTTTTGATCCTTTTAAACTTGAGTTTAAAGACTAGCTGTAGGCCTTCTTTCTAGGCAGCAATATAAGTTAAGTTTACACATTTTTCCGTGGAGTGCATCTGCACTTTTTTTGCTTGAGCTTATTTTCTAGTGTACCTACCTGGATCCTATCTTCTCCACATAGATGAGTAAGAACAATTAGTGTTCCGTTTATGAGTCGGAACAGTAACCCCAAATAGATAAGCTAGTGTTTGCACTTAGTTAATCAATTAACTTGACCTTATTGTCAGCCTCAACAGCAGCACCTTTTCCATAATAGACAGTAAAGCAGGAAGAGGAAGGAATGGTGTAAAATATTTAAAACTACTCATCGGGTTTTTGGGGCACAGGTTTTTTTTTGGTGTAAAGATGGAGATTCGGCCGATCTTTATAGTCACAATTGTTCTGTCAAGATTACAAGCCTTGTTGTTTGCCTTTGTTTTTGAATTGAGGATTTGCTTGGGGATGTACTATGCAAGAGGAATCATTATACATAATGACATATTAAAGAGAGTGCTGGAGAAAATAGCCACCTCTCCACCAATTCACTTCCCACAGGGCCACAAGGCAGCCACAAGACTGAATTACCTGAGCTGTTAGTGAGTGATTTATCAGTTGTCATAATACAATCAGGAAGCAGGAGATGTCTGCCAGAGACTGTGGCCGAGGGAAAACAAGCTGCAAAGAAGAGACTAGTCATTCTAGTTTTGTTTTTTGTAGTTTATTAATTTTGTTAATTTGGTTTTTTAATTTTTGCACAGAAACTTACAATGGCATGGTCGGAAATGTTACTTTTTTCACACTCCAGCCACCTCTGCTAGTGAATGGAAATATACGCTGGCAACACAGCCATTGTACAAGCCCAGTATGATATTTGCTAATAGTTCACAAAAATGTGTGTAATGTATGTTGCATTTTAAATATTAAACAAGGGCACATAAATAAAACAAGGTCTGTTCATTACAGTGTACACAATTGTATGACGGATTTATAAAATTAGCTACAAATTATGACATTAAACACGAATGTGCATGGGACGTATCGGAGGGTGCATGGCTGTTACGTGGCTGAAGGGGGCGAACAAGCGAGTGAGTGATTGCCTGTGTGATACTTAGTTCCACATTCACACGGTAATAAAATCCAATACTTGGTATTACATTATGAAACATTAAGGCTCTGTTTTGTAAATCTCCCTATTTCTTTCTATCTCACCATGTACTTTAATATTCACTGGGATGAAGAATCTGTAATGAAACAGGACTGCTTCGTAATAAAATATTTAAAATGTTATGAGGTAAATCCTGAATTCTTTAAAAGTACTAAATATAGAATAATTTAGATTTATTGTGATTTAAAAGATATGTGTACAGTATGCCACAAGTCTAGCGGAGTGTACCCTAGAATCTGACGTGGTCAATGAAAGCGATAAAGTAGGCAGCTAGGGGTGCATGATTTGTCTTAAATATTTACACTGTAACAACGCCGTGTGTGTCGTTATTCACATGATCATGAAAACCACCAATCGGAGACAGTTTTGAAAGAAAATGTTGTTTCTTTAATTATCGGTACAAAAAGGGTCGAGAAAAAGCCAGGGTCAAAAAAAGGTCAGTAGACACATGCTCCTACACGCTTCCTGCTCGGGTACTGGCCCTGACTGAAGAATCCAGAAGCCTTTTATTCTGTGGCTGATTGTACTGATTACTCAGCTGAGGACTGCTGGCAATCAGCAGTCAGGCCCAGAATGTCAGCCTGGTCGGCCTTAAAGGGACAGGACACAATTCCCTGCCCACTGTTATACCACATTCCCCTCCCTAGTTCAGGCACATAAGGGTGGAGGGCACACCATGGCAAAGTGCCCAGTGACACTTGGTAGAGCACTGTTACACATCTGGTGCCCTCTGAGTCTGACATAGTCTTTTGGGGTCTCACTTAATGATCCTGCTGGCTGCCTGATATTTTGCCATGCATTCCACGGGCTGATTTGGTTAGACCCCAGCTTCTGGTGCCCGGTCTGCACAGACTGAGTCAATGGGATACCAGTGAGACTCACCCAATTCTCCAGCAGTCCCCCTTGAATCTTTCCAACTTCAGTTAGGTGGAGTCCATCAACTCCTATATAGTCACCCATAGGAGTCACCTCTTCAGATTGCACTCCAGAATTTTCTCACAATTACCTTTAGCTTTGAGATCATCTGTCTTGTACAAAACAGAGTCAAAGCTCCGCTCCAGAACCCCATTTGTAATTTTAGGTGGTGTTGGTATATTTGTAAAAGGGTTTATTATGCAAAAAAAAAAAAAACTCCTAACCACCTCTTACTAAGTATACTGAGATTATAGTTTTTAATGTAATGTGTCATGAACATATAAAAGTTTTTTCTCCCAAAATAATTAAATCAGCGAAAAAAACTAAAAGTAATAGGCTTCAAGCTACAAATGTAGATTCTGGTGTAATCTGTATGGTTTAATTTCAATGAACAGCAGGCTTGGAAGTTGTGAAAAAAATGTAAATGCAATGGTTTAAATTTATGAAAACTATGCAAAGAGTTTTTTTTCAAGTCTAAATTCAACACTCGAGCGCAACACAATACTGTGATGCCAGGATTCTAGTGTAGTATGCTTCTAGTGGCATAATTCAATTACGTCGTCTTGTGGGATTTAGCATTCAGACCCAACACAATGATGTGGGTTTCGCATCTCGTCAAGCCTCAAATACAAACAAAGCTGGGTTAACTTGTCTTTAGAGTCTAGCTCGAGACATAACCTCACATTAACAAAGAAATTATGTTGAATGCTTTATTTATATTAGCTAGTAACGATGATTACCCAGGGGTGGTTTACTTGCTCTCATATGGGACTGTATCACAGGTTTTCTCCAGGATATGCCAAATGTCTGTGGTCTTGATAAGGCGGGAGGCAAAAAACCAGTGTTACAGTCTACCTACCTTTTTTGCCGTAGGGGAATTGCAATGTCTACCCAACCAAGGCAAATGGGAAAAGAAAGGCATATCTTGTATTTAAAATGTCATATTGATGCTGACTACATCGTTTGGCCTGCATTAGGCTAACCTGTTTAAGTAAACTTAGGTGACGTATCAGTATCAGTGCTAATGCTGTACCTGCACCCAAGGGACTGAAGTAAAAACAATATATAAATAAATGAATAGAGCTTATACTTAAGGTGTTTTATAAATGAAACATTTAGGTTTCTGACGTTTAATTAAAGGCTAAGACCATCACTAATCACACTTTACATAACTGCACTTAATAGCTTTTTCTTTTTGTAAGTCGAAGAAAAAAGAAAATGCTATTAAGAACAGTTTTGTTAAATGCATAAAAATGCATCTTTTATAGTTACCTTTGCAAAAGTGGGAAAGTGGGAATTTCTCTGCTTCAGGCATGAAATGAGAAAAAAAATATTGGTTAAAAATGTATATTATGCATGTTAGCATAGGTATATGAGGTCAATTACGGATGCTTATCAATAAAAAAAATCTGAGTTATTCTAAAATATATGTGACTTTTTTAGACCGTCTTCTTTGGTCACCTTTTATCAGTTGTTTCATCTTGTTGTGGCATTTCATGGTAAAGCCTATAGCAGTTAAGTAGCTTCGACCTCAACCTTAAGACAACTTTAACTAAAGCAATATTATGTGATACATATCTCACTTAAAGATCTTTATCAAATCTTTACATGTCCAGTGTCTTTAAAATTCAGCCATTACAACCAGTTTTTTTTCTAAAGTTTAGACATTCAAATGTCACTGTTTTTATCTTGAGGAATGAACAGAACTCATCTTCATGCATTTTATGGCATTTTTTGAAATTCATAGTTACATTCAATGTGTTATCATCCAACCACAGAGAACTCTGAATTGAAATGATCTGCAATTTTTGTTAATTATTGTCATCACTATGAAATTTGAATTTTATTCCTAAAATATCAGGCTCATTAATTTTGAAGTCATATTTTTGCTGTGTTAAAGGGGATGTATGTGTAATTCCTACATGCATTTCTGCTCGTATATCTTTTGGTAATAGTTTTAATATTTTAGAAATACATTTCAAATAATTGAAATATTTATAAGATATATTAACTGGTAATAAAAACTTTATTTACTGGCAGACCAAGCACTAAGCCCTAAGGACCATGGCATTTGGAGGTCCTGAAATTGCACTGAGATCTTGATATAATCACTGCCAACTCTAGGAGTAAAGGTGGAATGAAAATTATACCCATGTTGAGACATATCTTTCCACATTTTTGGGGCTTTAGTTTAAATCCATTTCACTTGATCTGGTATTGCTAAATATTGGGTTTTTGTTATAGTTGAACATGAGCAGGTTTGCAGGTGAAGATTGGTTACTCTCTGAATGCTGGAAGTTTCTTTTGCTAGTTGTAGGTTAAGAGCTGAAACTCATAATGAAAAAGCTTAGAAAGGAATACGAATTTGTGTTTAAATCTAAATTTATATTATTTCCAATGAACAGCAATAAACGGCAAACAACTTTAGAGCAGATAACATTTTGTATTGAAGATGCTGTTCAGCATCTAAGCATGAATCATGATAGCTTATTATTGATAGAGTTAGAAAATTGTCTATTAAGAAGTAATGTAAATGTAAGTATATTTGGATACTCAATGGCATCATTTCACTTTTGAACAGTTGTGGTTGACTAAACCACCAGATATCACAATAGTGAATAGATTGAATAATTGAATAGATTATATTGTCTGTTGTTAGTACATGAAAAGTGATGATGACTTAGTGTAATTAGAACAACACTGCTAATTATTGGATGCTGGGTACAAAATTCCCACGAATTGGAACTTAAGCTAACAAATGAGTGATTCCTTTTTGGAATCATTTGACAGGCCACAGAGATTGTCACATCTTGCAGGGCTTAAATCTCCACACGTTGGTCTAAGCCTGATGGAGCCAAGATGAATGAGAGGGACCAAATCCATCTGCTAGGGCTTACTGATCAATTGGATTGCAGCAGACTTTCAGTTTGTACTTCTTGATATATTCATAAGCCATAGCTGACAATCTATTTTTATCCTGCACTGTAATTCCCTAGGGGCTATGGGGATTGACAGAGTCTATAGCTTCTTTACAGAATATACAGTTAACATAGCAAGAAAAGCTATTTAACCGTACTTTTAACCAGAGTGGAAATAAGTAGTGTGACATAAAAACTTAAGCTTACCTGAAAGCACCAGTTTTGAGAAAGTATGACTTTAAGTGTACATTTTATTTTTTGTTTTGCAACTTGAGAAACCATGCATAATTTGTGGAAGACTGGTCATGAACTTGCATTGAAACAGGCCAATTATCGTTGGGTGCATGTTGGTGCATGGTGCATTGATTTTAATGTGATTAAATAGGAAAGACGTTTGTATTTCATTGCATGGCACAAATGTATGAGGGCAAACTGTTGATATTAAGAGCCTTTATTGGTAGAGTCGGATAGTACAGAATGGGCTACACAAGGTGTGGTATCCTCATCCTTAAGGGGAATACTGTCTTTAGGTTTTTTCTTTCAGCTAGCAACTGATTTACACCTGGGAACATTCCTAATCCAATAATGATTCCAGTTAAACAATTAAACTACAATAAAAGTTTCAGTTAGTGCCAGATCAGAGGAGAGGTGGAAGCTGGAGACACTATGAAGCCCAGGAGAACTAGATTATATTGTATGTATTAAATTACCCGTTAATACATAAAAATTGAGGTGTACAGATTCCATTACATAATGCAGTATATAAATAGAATCAAACACGTTTAATTTTAACCTTACTGGGAGTTAGGTAACTTGGTAGGTCTCTCCTGTTTCTATTATTATTGTTATTGCATTATTTGCAACTTTCCCCAGTTCACAGACCTTTACAGCAATTTAAATATGCTGTTTAAAACTCCACGCTTGCAGGTTTAACATTTTTCAACAAACATTTATTCTTAATCTTTATTTAATCTGAAAACAGAAAGTTTGAATTTGGGTTTTTAACCAATTATGTTTTATTTGTCGTATTTTTTCTCCATTCTCCGACTGAAACTGGCAAAAGACGTTAAAACATTTCTAACCGAGAACGGATAAAATGCTTAGCTAGCATTATATTCTTCCTCCTGACTCATCATATTTTATTCTGAATAGAATTACTAGTATCCCATTTGCTGTCACATTATTTATTTGAGGCTTTAATTTAATCACTGCTTTGAATGGTTTGAATGTTATTATACACTAAACACTTTAGCTAAAAATTAATTCCTGAGAAACTGAAAGATTCTGACAAGACTGGTTCTGGAGTTTATTGGTTTACATCAGTCGTCAATTACTTAATATGTCTTTTTTTCTTTTCTTCATTCAAGCATTTATTTTGTCATGTGAATAATTCAGATATAGAGGTTGATATAGATCAAATATATATATATATATATATATATATATATATATATAACTAGTTCACTGATGTTTTGTTGGTAGTTATTACACCAGATGGATTTCTTCTATGCTATTACATGTCTCTACCTATTTCTGAAGTGTGTTAAGTGCGTTTGAGTTACTTTGTAAGGAAAAGCAGTGGCAGGTTTCAGGTTTCAAGTCCAGTGACATGTTTTTAAATTTTCAAGACTGACTTTGGCAAACTATATTTTGTTTATAGATGATTCATTGTTTATTTTAGCCATTCACAGAACTGCCATCAAAGTAATAGAATTTTATTTGCATGAGCTGAGACAGGACATCAGAAAATAAAATTAGTGCATACCACGGTTGGTCAATAGACAGGTGTGAAAGTGAATACCAGTGGCACATTATGCCATGATATAATTTTGGCATATTGTGAATATCTTTATGCATCACACACACACACACACACACACACTCACAAATACAGTGGCAAGAAAAAGTATGTGAACCTTTTGGAATTTCATGGTTTTCTAAATAAATTTGTCATAAAATGTGATCTAATCTTAATCTAAGTCAACGGTATTGACAAATATGTGTCTAAAATAATAACACAAAATAAATTCTGATTTATGTCTTTATTGAACACACTCATTTTGGCAGCAATAACCAGGCGCTCCCTGTAACTGTGGATCAGACCTGCACATCGTTCAGGAGGAATTTTAGCCCATTTTTCCTGGCAGAACTGCTTTAGCTCTGTCATATTCTTTGGACGTCTCATGTGTATGGCTCTCTTCAAGTCATTCCATA
>JAOYSI010050985.1:0-25839 GCA_025775065.1 Hiodon alosoides | reverse complement strand
AGACGGTCGTAAGCGCATGCGTGGAATAAAGAGCACGTCTTCTTGTTAAAGCGGTGTCTGAGTCTATGCTTGAACCCGGCGGAGTAGTAGCACTCCGACAAAACGCTACAATATATAAGACGGTCAGAGACTAAATTTTGGTTTTGCATAAAGGGGTTGTTTACCGTGGCCGTAGTTGATCAGTTTGAACTAAACTAACAGGTGTCAAGGCAAAACAGTAGCCAAGTGAAGGCGTTGCTCTCCAGACCTAAATGAAATTGTTCATTGTTCTTAATTTATATGGTGTGGTGCTGTTGTTTTATGTGTCAGTCCAACCCGTATATCCAGCGTTGAGCTATTGCGCCAATATATGTTTGTAATGTGGAATGCCAAGCAGAGTGTACATTTTGTATAATCTTTACAACACTGGACTCTTTTACACTCACTTCTTGATTATTTAAGTTTATTTATTTTTTTCCTGTGTTATCTTTCCTTCTAGACTGAGATCTTGGATGATGATAAGCGGATGATCAGTGCTGTGGACTATTATTTTATTCAGGAGGATGGCAATAGATTCAAGGTAACTAGTGATTTTACAAAAATGCACCTTAGAATAATTAATATTGTGTCTTTTTGATTACTTTAATTTCAATTGAAGATGACTTGCATCGCCTGTGTTGTAGGTGGCCCTTCCTTTCAAACCTTACTTTTATATAGCTACCAAAAAGGTAAGGTGAGATTTTAAGAAGTTGCTTTATTCTGTTGGTGGATGGTGGTGTGCTATTTATGACGATGGAATGTTTGATAAATGGTGTTTTAATTCACCTTTGTCATTATGAAATGCAATTGTACTGTTTTTGCCTTGATCAGAACTGTGAGAGAGAAGTCATCTCATTCCTGTCCAAGAAGTTTCAGGGGAAGTTGGTGAAACAGGAAGTGCTCCCTAAAGAAGACCTGGATTTGGTGAGGGATGATGGAGAGCGGCAACCCCCTTTCAAAGTGCCCATAGACCTCTGTAGTTAAGGAAGTTATCCAGGAATCTTTGCAGCTCTTCATTGGTGCTATGACCCTAAAGACTTCAGTATGGCAGCTACTGCAGGAATTTACTCTCTCCTGTTTATTCTGCGTTTTCTTTCTGTAGCCTAACCACCTGGTAGGTCTGAAGAGGAACTACATTAAGCTGTACTTCAACACTGTGGATGATCTGGTCAAAATCAAGCGTGAAATCTTCCCAGCTGTGCGCAAAAATCGGGAGAGAGAGAAGTCCAATGATGTTTACACTTCCATGCTGTCAAGGTATGGCTTCTGGAGCAAAGTCTGTGTATAATTTATAGGGATGCAAAATTCGGGAATCTTTAGTGGAGAAAATTTCTATGGGGATTAATAGGAATTTTGTGTAATGTCCTAAACGTATATAATCTTCTAAGGCAAGTAAAACACTTGTTTAATTGTTTAATTATTCATGTCTATTTAGTAGTTTCAATGCTAAGTTAATTATGTTTATTATGTTTGAACTTGTAGGGATAGATTACACATAATTTACCTTATTGTTTGGTCATTTCTCCCTGCAATTTATTAGTAGAAATAAATGTTAAACTTTTCCATTTAATTTGGTTTCTGTATAATTACAGTATTCATTTCTAATATTCCCCCTTTCGCATCCCTGATATTATATTTCATATATTAATTTGCTAAGTTGCTTAAATGTCTGGAAAACAGAAAAGGTTTCAGAGCTCCATCTTAACTATGCTCTAGGAGGAAACAATGTTTCAATTAATTTCCCTGGTGGTCACATGGAGACACTGTAGCTTTGTGTTCTGTTTGGTCAGTGTGATGGCGGGTGGAAGTTTAACAGCCACAGATGAGGATGGGACGTCTAAAAAAATCTCAGACCAAATGGACAACATTGTGGACATGCGGGAGTATGACGTACCCTATCACGTCCGACTGTCCATTGACCTAAAGATCCACGCGGTAAGCCCGACAAGTTTGTCCGTTACAGTTTATTTACAGCTGTTGCTGACCGGTTGACAAGATAAATGCATTTTACTCCAGGCTCACTGGTACAACGTACGTTATCGAGGCAGCACCCACCCTCCTGAAATAGTGCGCAGAGATGATCTTGTGGAGAGACCGGTGAGTGAATGTTTAATGTAACATGTAGAACATTCGATTAGCCTACTTGGAACAGGAGGCTTTACAAATTTAGGCTGTACTTTTTGGTGACGCTATCATGACGTACATCATAGATGTAAATTCACAGCTAATGTCAATGTTGTCAGGTACTGTTTTAAATTATTTACTGTTCATGTGAAAAAATGACGCCACTCTTGCTGTGAAATTATACTGACACGAATATACAAACAAACAAACAAAGGGGATCTTTGGTGCAATTAATTGAAACTGACTTGAATTGAAACTTTTTCTTGATGATTTGCTTGTTTGCAGGATCCGGTGGTGCTTGCCTTTGACATAGAGACCACCAAACTCCCTTTGAAGTTTCCAGATGCAGAGCACGATCAAATCATGATGATTTCCTACATGATCGATGGGCAGGTGGGCATTGACAAATTATGCCTTTTGGTGAACGGTCTCATCATATTGTCAAAGCTGCGACAGAAATTTTACTGATGCACCAGTTGCTAGCTGAGCAGTATGTTTCATGCTGTTTTGTGTGTCTATTCAGGGATACCTGATCACAAACAGAGAGATCGTGTCGGAGGATATCGAGGACTTTGAATTCACCCCCAAGCCTGAGTATGAGGGGCCCTTCACTGTGTTTAATGAACCGGATGAGGTTGGTGAGAGAGGACCAGGTGCCGAACCATTCCCGTATATAAAGGGTTAATGAAGTTCATACGCATCCCATTTGTTTTCAGGCCGCTCTCATCCAGAGATGGTTTGAGCATGTCCATGAAACCAAACCCAACATCTTTGTCACGTATAATGGGGACTTTTTTGACTGGTAGGTTAAACCCAAGAATGTCTTGTCTTTGTATTTATTTATTTAAATTATTATTTTTTTTTTTACAGTAAATGGCCATAAATGTGTGTCCGTTCTTTCCACCAAGGCCCTTTGTGGAGGCCCGTGCAGCCCAGCACGGACTGACCATGTACCAAGAGATTGGCTTTCAGAAGGACGGTCAAGGAGAGTACAAATCGAGCCAGGCCATTCACATGGACTGCCTAAGGTAAGGCTGTACTTTTGAACTTCGCCTGTGGTGTTGCGCAAGGCGTGCCATCCGCAAGAACCCCGTCGCCAACCTGTCCTCGGTGAATGTTATTTCTGGCAGGTGGGTGAAGCGTGACAGCTACCTGCCCGTGGGAAGCCACAACCTGAAGGCCGCTGCTAAAGCTAAGCTGAGCTACGACCCTGTTGAGCTCGACCCCGAGGAGATGTGCCGTATGGCCACGGAGGAGCCACAGGTACACTAGGACATAGTTTACGTTTTTCTCACTTGCGTTCATGTCCATCGACAATGATGTCGCTTTGTCCAGTATATTGTCACTATATTATGTTATATTAGCCTGAGACGTCTTAATGTGTCATGAATCTCATGAATCTGGTTTTTCCTTTCTTGTCTTCAGACTCTTGCTACCTATTCTGTGTCAGACGCAGTGGCTACTTATTACCTTTACATGAAGTATGTCCACCCCTTCATCTTTGCGCTGTGTACCATCATTCCCATGGAGCCAGATGAGGTTTGTCCTGCCAGTTTTGATCTATGCATAAATCTTTGACATTTTTGGTGATGCCCACATCTGTAATTTAGTTTTCTGTGTGTCTTGTGAAAACGTTTTTACTCCAAGATCCTCAGTCTGGTGTAAAATGCGCAGTAACCATGACAACACGTGCTCCCACCCCCCAACATTGGTTGTAATGCTAATCGTTGCTTTCCGTATCGCGCGCCGGAATGAGACGGGAAGCGATCGTCTGAAGGCCGTTGCCGTGCGTTTCAGGTGCTGCGGAAAGGCTCCGGGACCCTGTGTGAGGCTCTACTGATGGTGCAGGCCTTCCATGCCAACATCATCTTCCCCAACAAGCAGGAGCAGGTCTTCAACAAGCTGACGGATGACGGCCACGTGCTGGACTCCGAGACCTACGTTGGCGGGCACGTGGAGGCCCTGGAGTCGGGGGTTTTCCGCAGCGATATCCCCTGTCGCTTCAGAATGGTAGAACCTCGTCACGCGCGCCACCAAGACGCGTTGTTCGATTTTGCTGATTGTGTAGTTTTATTTCGTCGTCTTGGTTAAATACGGGATTTTGATCCCTTTGGGGATTATTTTTGCCAGAACCCTGCGGCGTTTGACATCCTGCTGCAGAGGGTGGAGCGGACATTACGTCATGCCATTGAAGAGGAGGAGAAGGTTCCCCTTGAACAAGTCCTCAACTTCAATGAGGTCTGTGGGTCTCATTTTGGTATTGAGCACATATCAACCTGCTTAAAATACATTTTTGGAGAATGGTTTTAATATCCAACCGTCTGAAATCCCCCTTCTGATCTCCTCCCTTTAATAGGAAACGCTGTCTCACAGTTTAAATCAGTTTACTGCTAGTAGCAATCAAGGCTGTGCTGAAGTGGCTACTCTCCCACCCCTTGTAGGTCTGTGAGGAAATTAAGAAGAAGCTGATATCGCTGAAGGAGGTCCCCAACAGGATAGAGTGCCCACTCATCTATCATTTGGATGTAGGGGCCATGTACCCCAACATCATCCTCACCAACCGATTGCAGGTAGGATGCGCCTGGCGTAGAGAGAATCAAATGAGAAATCGAACGGCTGAAGTGTCCCAATGAGAGCTTAAAGTACGGGTTCGCGTTCTTCCTCTGACCTAGCCGTCAGCCATGGTGGACGAGGCTACTTGTGCAGCCTGCGACTTTAACAAACCAGGAGCCAACTGCCAGAGGAAGATGACCTGGCAGTGGAGAGGCGAGATAAGTACGTAACTCCCGGATGGTGTCTGCGAGGGCAGATTGACGGGTGCACTGCGATCACCTCCTCCTTCCCAGAAATTTTCATCCTGTAGTCATTCTTCTGACCAAGCCTGTCACTGCCGTGTTTGCGTGAGCGGTGAGGATTGACGGTCTCCCTGCAGTGCCGGCCAGCCGCAGTGAATTCCACCGCATTCAGCAGCAGCTGGAGTCGGAGAAGTTTCCCCCGCTGTTCCCGAACGGCAGGCCCCGGGCCTTCCATGCGCTGAACCGTGAGGAGCAGGCTCGTCACGAGAAGAAGCGGTTGGGCGGTGAGCAGCACCGCCGTTTATCCCTGTTCCTCCGGCGCTCTGTCTCACCGCGTCACACATGACACACGTGCGCTTATTACCCCCAGATTACTGCAGGAAGGCCTACAAGAAGGTGCATCAGACCCGGCTGGAGGAACGCGTCACTACCATTTGCCAGAGAGAGAACTCCTTCTACGTCGACACAGTGCGCGCTTTCAGAGACCGGCGCTACGAGTTCAAGGGACTGCACAAGGTGCCAGCGCAACACCTTTGCTCGGGGGAATCCTGGCCGGGACGGTTTTCTGACGGCAGAATATTATCGCTGGGTCTGTAGAACCCCTTTCGTGGTTTGGCTTAGCGCGTTTGTCTCTCCTCGTCCGCCAGGTTTGGAAGAAGAAGCTGTCCGCGGCGCAGGACATCTGTGACGCAGCGGAGGTGAAGCGCTGCAAGAACATGGAGATCTTATACGAGTCGCTGCAGCTGGCCCACAAGTGCATCCTCAACTCCTTCTACGGCTACGTCATGCGCAAAGGGTATGCATGCCCCCTGGAGGTCCACGGCACGTGTAACAAAGTAACTGGAGTGGAGGCGAAGTTTCAAGGTTGCGCTGTACTTATGTTGGTCCTTTTGCCCCCCTTCTCACCTGGACCAGGGCGCGTTGGTACTCCATGGAGATGGCTGGGATTGTGTGCTACACGGGCGCTCACATAATCACTCAAGCCAGGGAGCTTATCGAACAAATCGGGTGAGAAGCAGCTCTGCTTACTAGCGTGGCCATCCCAATTTAAATGCAGGTGCTCCGTTGAGTTTTCCTGGAATATCATTGTAGAAAAACTACAGTTGCATTGATTTTCTGCGTCTGTGTGGCACAGGCGGCCTCTAGAGCTGGACACAGACGGCATTTGGTGTGTTCTACCCAACACCTTCCCTGAGAATTTTGTCATCAAGTCCAGCAATGAGAAAAAACCCAAAGTGACAATCTCTTATCCGGGAGCCATGCTGAACATCATGGTGCAGGTGAGACGTGTTTGCCCTCCTGTAAATTTTAAATGTTACCCATGCAAAGTTTGATTTTATAATTAAGATTTGGGTGCACGTCAGTGCATTTTCAGTCCGATTTTTAAATGGGGTAGGGTTATTGTAATGAGAAATTAAAATAAAAAATTCATTGTATGGATTATTTCATATTTCAAAATTTAAAGTTTTATATGCATTTTGTAACTTTCTGTTGCAAATATTTATCTTTCATGAGAAACTATCATGGCTTGTGATTACCGAGCAGCGCAGCAAGCACTTCAGAATGGAAAGACGGACCGATGCGTGTGCGTGTTTTTTTATTTTTTAAACGTCTGTGATCCCACTTCATATGCTCGCTGATTTATCTCCACGCTGTTCTCAGGAGGGCTTCACCAACCACCAATACCAAGAACTGGTGGATCCAGCAACTCTCACCTATGAGACCAGGGACGAGAACAGCATCTTCTTCGAGGTGGACGGACCCTATCTGGCCATGATCCTTCCCGCCTCCAAGGAGGAGGGAAAGAAGCTGAAGAAGAGGCAAGGGGGGGTTCTGGGAAATGGTGGCGGGGGCTAGTCGCACGCAGTGGTCTTCTTGTTTTCTCTGACGGCTCCGATTCCACAGCTCGTCCACTGGCGAACCGATGATGCTGGGGAATTCCTCAAAGCCGTGGCGTGTTTTTTAACAGTTCTTCTGCCTGGGCAGGTACGCCGTGTTCAACGAGGACGGCTCCCTGGCCGAGCTTAAGGGCTTTGAGGTGAAGCGGCGAGGGGAGCTGCAGCTCATCAAGATCTTCCAGTCGTCTGTGTTTGAAGCCTTCCTCAAGGGCACCTCGCTGGACGAGGTCTACGCCTCTGTGGCCAAGGTGGCGGACTACTGGCTGGATGTGCTCTACAGCAAGGTAGCGTGGCCCAGTCGTGTTGATTTAATGGGCAGCGTTCACCCCATGGCTGGATTACCGAATGGCTTTAATGCAATTATGATGAGGAAGTTAACTGTTTGTTTACAGCACTGGCTGCTTTTTTTGGGGGGGTGAGTTAGGGTGGGGGTATCTTCTCATTTACACATTCTGTGGAGGGATATTAGTATTCTGGGTGCAATAATTATCTGTCCTTCCTGCTAGGCGGCCAACATGCCAGACTCTGAGCTGTTCGAGCTGATCTCTGAGAACCGCTCCATGTCCCGGAAGCTGGAGGACTACGGGGAGCAGAAGTCCACCTCCATCAGCACGGCCAAGCGCTTGGCCGAGTTCCTCGGGGACCAGATGGTGAAGGACGCTGGCCTAAGCTGCCGCTACGTCATCTCTCGCAAGCCCGAGGGGTCCCCCGTCACCGAGAGGTGGAGCACGACAGCCTCCGCGTGCATGCAGCTGTTGCGTGTTAAGACTCAGTATGTTTCGTTGCTTGTTGACCGCTGTGTGTGTGTTTCTCTCTCACTCAGAGCCGTTCCCCTGGCGATCTTTCAGGCGGAGCCCGGCGTGAAGAAGCACTTCCTCCGCAAGTGGCTGAAGGTGCCCAGTCTACACGACCTGGACATTCGCTCAGTGAGTCTATGCGCTGGAGCTGCTGCCTCCGCAATGTCAGGTTCTGCTTATCATAGCTGAATTGAACTTTGTCGTGTTACTAATAATGCAACTGTCTAGGCCGGGAACATTTGGGACGCATGGATGTTTTGACCTGGGAGTAACCAGCCTGCCAAAAAGGAGACCAATTCCTTGAAATCATGAGGCCTCAAATCATTATCATTTTCCCCACTGCCATGCGTTTTCCTCTCCTCTAGATCCTTGACTGGAACTACTACATTGAAAGACTTGGGAGCGCCATCCAGAAGATCATCACAATTCCTGCAGCCCTTCAGCAGGTAACAGTCGGAGGAGTTTTTGATGTGCCAGCGGCGTGAGGCTGATCTCGTACTCTGCCACATTTTGAGATCCCTTGTCTTCTAAATCTCAGGTGAAGAATCCAGTACCAAGAGTCCGCCACCCTGACTGGCTGCACAAAAAGCTGCTTGAGAAGAACGATATCTACAAGCAGAAGAAGATCAGTGAGCTCTTCACTAGTGAAGGCAAAAGACAGGTACCTGCTGTGCACTGACATGGCTACAATACCGTTCCTCTGCATAGGGAAGTTGATGCATGACGACAAGGTAATTGGAGAAATGCAGAGGTTGCTACTTTGGCGTTTAGCTCTTTCTCCCCTCCCCCAAATCTCAGGTGGCTTCCAAGCCCGCACTTGATGGTTCAGATTCTGGGAAAGTGCCGGACATGGAGGACTTCGGTGTGCCTTGCCACCCTTTGCAGCCCGCTATCCTGATCAGCACCAAGCGTAAACGGGTATCCCAGGGAGAAGACAGCCAGGTTGAGTCGCAGGAGCTGGCATTCACCCAGTCCTGGAGGGAGATCCTGGGCCCGCCTCCACCTTCGGGCAAAACGCAGGTATGGAGCGCTTTCCGTTTTAATGCCCCGGGCCCTGCTCTTTAGAGCAAGTGTGGGCGCGGACGCTCGGCGTAAAGAATTGTGATATTGAAATTGAAGGAGGCGAGTGTTGACCGGGGGGGGCCCGCGGTGGTCATGTCTCTGCCTGTGCAGGAGGAGCGTCTGGTCTGGCTGCGCTACCACAAGAAGAAGTGGGAGCTTCAGCTGCGGCAGCGCAAAGAGCACAGGAAGAGGCGGCGCGCGGCGGACGGCGAAGCCCAGCCCACCGGGGGCGGAGTCATCCGGGGCGGCCCCACCACCAACCTGGGCGACTTCCTCCGCCGTACGTCCCGCAGCGTCCTGGACATGCCTTGGCAGATAGTCCAGGTGTGTTCGGCTGCTCGCTCTCATCAATGCGGTCTATGGGCAGCTCTCCGGGATCCGAAGGTCCATCTTATTGAGACGGATTCATTTCACGTCACGACGTCGATGCTTAAAATGTTTTTAAAGATGATATTGAACCTTTTACAATCATCCCCTCAATGTGTGGTCAGATTTAACTTTTTGTTTTGTTTATGTGAGTCTGATTTTTAATAGTGCAGTGTGATGTTTTAGTGGCTCTCTGGTGCATTGTCATCTTTCCTCTTCCCTCAGATAGCGGAGACCAATCACCCTGGCCTGTATAAGCTCTGGGCGGTGATTGGCAGTGACCTGCACTGCATGAAGTTGAACATCCTCCGGGTCTTCTACGTCAACCAGAAGGTTCCCAAGCCGGAGGAGGGGCCTACCTGCAAGAAGGTCGGTGGAGATCTAAATGGCCAGCAACAGACTGTTTTGCCGATGATTGGCTCTTGGAGAGTGGGGTGACGAATTATGACCGTTCTTGTATAAGAAAGCTCTGGTCCTGCCCCAGGATGAGAACAGTGTAAAACGTAATGAGTTTTGTGTAGTTATTGTATGTATACTATGCTTTCAAGTCCCTTTTTTCCCATTTGATGGATTTTAAATTTGCTTAGGAGTAGGGCAACTTTCCAGGTTTGTTCCCCCATACATGCATAGCTGTGAATCTGTAAATTAGGTTCTTGTGTATAAGAAGCAAATTAATGACCAGCTTTCAGTCATGACGGGAATTCTCCCATTTGCTACAGGTGAATCGGTTGCTGCCACGGTCCAATCTGGTCTATTATCTGTACCAATACTCTGTGCACGAGAACATGTACCAGGAACACATCAACGAGATCAATGCTGACCTCTCTGCTCCTGACATAGAGGGTGTTTACGAGACCCAGGTACTGGATTTGTTAGACTTGTTCTCCGTGATTTTGTGCTTCGCGCTTCATGTGTGTCCATGAGGGTAAATTTTTTTTTGTGTTTTTTTGTCTGTCCTGTCATTCAGGTTCCTCTGCTGTTTCGTGCGCTGGTGCAGCTGGGATGTTTGTGCATGGTCAACAAGCAGATAGTGCGCGGCTTGGCTGGCCGAGAAACGGATACTTTTGACCTGGACCACCTTGAAATGAGGTCCCTGGCTCAGTTCAGCTACCTCGAGCCCGGTGTGTATACAGCAGCCTGTTTTATGAGTTTGTACTGTGTGTACTGTGTTTGGGTTTTGGCTCTCCTTAACATAGCGTCTGGAGACTTGCTTCGTTTTCCCTTGTTTGTTGACGGCAATGTTTTGATTTTATTCCTGCTGTGATTAGTGCCGTTCTTCCTGTTCTGGGCTTTACTGGGCTTACCCACTCTCTCCCGACCCCACAGGCAGCGTGCGTCACATCTACCTTTATCACCACAGTCAGGGACACAAAGCCCTGTATGGCCTGTTCATCCCCTCACAGCGCAAGGCTAGCGTCTTTGTCCTGGACACGGTGAGTTGAGTGCCCACTCTGTGCTGCAGCTCACCTAACGCAGGTCAGGGCTAATGAACCCTTCCCTAACCCCCACCACCCCAGGTGCGTAGTAACCAGATGCCAAACCTGAGCACCCTTTATGGGGCTGAGCGAACCGCCCTCCTGGAGAAGACCAGTGACGAGCTCCTCCCTCCCGAGAAGCATACCTTCGAGGTGCGGGCTGAGAACGACGCCAAGGCTGTCAGCCGCGCCCTGCAGCGCCTGCTGCTGAACTACAAGGTACCGCTCGTCTCGGGTCTGCCCCGGCGTCAGTTACCAGATCATGTCCTCGCAACTGCCTTGCTCTGACACTCGCCCCGTGCCGTGCGCAGGAGGAGCGACGCGGCCCCACCCTGATTGCCGTGCAGTCCAACTGGGATCTGCGTCGCCTTGAGGCCGGGATGCCGGTCCTGGAGGAGTTTCCGGTGGTGCCGGTCCACGTCACCGACGAGATCAACTACAGCACGCTGGACTGGCAGCGGCACGGTGCGCGCCGAATGATTCGCCACTACCTCAATCTGGACAGTGTGCTGTCACAGGCCTTCGACATGGCCAGGTGGGGCCTGCTCTACGTCCCATAGCCCTTAACTATCTATTCCCCCTTTACACCACTGGCTGGACTCTCTCTCTCTCTCTCCCAGGTACTACCACCTGCCCGTGGGAAATCTGCCTGAGGACGTGTCTATCTTCGGCTCAGACCTGTTCCTGGCCAGACATCTCCGTAAGCACAACCACCTTCTCTGGCTGTCTCCCACTGCACGACCTGACCTGGGTGGCAAGGAGGCAGATGACAGCAGGCTGGTCATGGAGAGTGAGGACAAGGGCACCGTGGAGATCAATGCCCCAGGGTGCTACTCCACAGGTACGGCACGAGCGACGCACACAGCTTCTCGCGATGCTGGATACAAAGTGCGTGCCTGGGGTGTGACCGTGCATGCCTGTGCTTTTTTGCCTGTGTTTCCTCAGTGAGTGTGGAGCTGGACCTGCAGAGCCTTGCCGTCAACACCCTCCTGCAGTCCCAGCATGTGAATGACATGGAGGGCGGGGCCAGCCTGGGCGTCAGCTTTGACGTCATACAGCAGGCCTCCCTGGAGGACATGATGGCGGGGAATCAGGGCGCCAGCGCGGTGGCCAGTTACGATGAGACTGCACTCTGCTCCAACACCTTCAGGTAAACCTGGCCGGACTGCGGTTGGGATTCCTCTGTGAACCAATGACGAATCGGTTTGATTCCGTTCGCTCACACAGACAAACACACACACACAGGCGGACCCATTGTGTCTGCTGCTCCCTGCAGGATCCTGAAGAGCATGGTGGTGGGCTGGGTGAAGGAGATCTCTCTCTCTCTCTCTCTCGCACACGCGCACACACACACACACACACACACACACAGGCACACCCACTGTCTGCTGCTCCCTGCAGGATCCTGAAGAGCATGGTGGTGGGCTGGGTGAAAGAGATCACGCAGTACCACAACGTCTATGCTGACAACCAGGTGGTCCACTTCTATCGCTGGCTGCGTTCGCCCAGCTCCCTGCTGTACGACCCTGCTCTGCACCGCTCCCTTCACAATATGATGAAGAAAGTGTTCCTGCAGTGAGTACTGCGCCTCTTGCATCACTGCATAAAACTTCAAATGCTGACACTACAGGTTAGTAAACGTGTTAGACGTTGGATTGATTGACATTGAACACATTTCAGTTTCATGTAGTGGTCCATTGATGCATTGTATTGCTATTACTAATGAATACTTACATTATATCCCTGTGCTTTTGCTCTCCCCCTCAGGCTAGTGGCGGAGTTCAAGCGCCTTGGTTCGTCAGTTGTCTACGGCAACTTCAACAGGATAATACTCTGCACCAAGAAACGACGGATTGAGGATGCCATCGCCTACGTTGAGTACATCACCAATAGGTTAGCTCCGACTGGTGTCGCATTACCTTATCTCTGTGTTTTAGCCAACATGGCATGGATAAATGTACGAGAACCCAAAATCGCGCAATAGGATTTATTTATTTTATTTACGTTTTTTCAAGTCGAATGTATTAACTGCAGATATTTCCCTGACAACCTCCAATCTTCCGTGCCAGTATTCACTCCAGGGAGATTTTCCACTCGCTCTCCATCTCCTTTTCCCGCTGCTGGGAATTTCTGCTGTGGATGGACCTGGCAAACTACGGTGGTGTGAAGGGCAAGCTGCCCTCGAGCCTTCTGTTCGGAGAGGTAGAGCACTCTGCACACCTGCTTCCCCGTCGTTCGCTCCATAAAACGTTTCCGTGCAGCCCTTTGGAATCCACCACCACCACCACCACCGCTTCCTCTCATCCAGGAGGGGGCAGCGCAGAAGAGCCGCGAAGCCACCAAAGGCCCTGAGGAAGGCAGCGAGGACGAGGACGAGGAGGAGGAGGAAGCAGTCGCACAGGAGAAGGAGGAGGAGGGAGATGCTGAGGTGGAGGAGCTGATTGAGAGCAACTGGAACATCATGCAGTACCTTCCCCAGACCGCGTCCTGTCAGAAGTACTTCCTGATGATCATCTCCGGTAATTGTACTTCTCAGACTAAAATGAGGCGATGGGTGTCGGGACGGATAACTTCCAACTGATTGATTGTTTGCCGTTAGTTGAGTAATCTACGGATCGTTTGGATTTTAAAACCATTGGTTATGTTTTGATTCAAGTTCCATGCACAGTACTAATATTAGGAGATGAACTGTTAAAGCATTCAGTTTTTAACACAATCTTCTGATGTCAATATGAATTGCCAGAGCTTAGTTTGGCTAGCAAAAAAAAACGTTTCCGTTGCATCTTGATTAGTGAATTTGGCCAACCTTTAGTGCATACTCCCCCTGCTGGCTGAGAGTGGAAATGCTGGTTTGATAAATGTCTGTTTGAAGGAAATGCTGCTTTCTGTATTTTTTTCAGTTTAGTGAAGTGCAGTAAAATGTAACCATTTTAAAAAACGGGTCAGTGATCAAAGCATTAGTTGACTGATTAACTAACCTATACAGCTCTACTTTGGATATTTTATATATAAAATACAGCAACACAAAATTGGTAGGGTGCTGCCCAAGCTGGGGTGGGTTAAATGGCAGGGCTTTATTTTTTCTGGCTTTTCGCTAACAAGGATCTCCTACTCCAAATGTTTTTGTTCTCTTTTTATTCGAGTCCAAGTTTCTTTTGTTAGCACTGCGGGTGACTGTCTATGATTTGTTGTCAGCCTACATGGCGGCTGTCTATCACAGCATGAGGGAGGAGCTCCGACGCAATGCCCCTGGAGCCACACCCATAAGGCGGCGGGGGGGCAGCCAAGCTTCTCAACAGGCAGCTAGAGATGGCAATTCCCTGCCAGGTAACGGAGTTAATAGTACTGTGTTTCTGGTTAGACATTCTGCTTGTCTGAAGCAGGGGTTCTTAAACTTTTTTTTTGTAGATTTTTTGAAGACCCTTTTTCACATGCAACGTTAATCCCAGACCCCCAACTGAGGAACTGACTGGCAGAAGTGTTTAAAATGTACTTAGTTTGCGGACCCCCTGGGCAGTCTCTAAGGACCCCAGTTTGAGAGCCTCTGGTCTAAAGGAGGGAAAGTATTCATTCTAACTTGTTCATTATTAAACGTATCCCGAAAAATGTGTTGTGTGCTGAATTAAATCTTTAACGGACGCGTGCTCTCTCGCTTCCGCCAGTTATTTGTTTAGTGCAGAGGCTTTGCAGATCTGTGGTCTGTTTCATAGAGTCCCATGGAAATCGGCGCTTTGTCCTTTTGAACTTCCAGGGATGATAACGTTCTCCCAGGAGTATGTGTCGAGCGAGCTCACCCAGAACTTTTTCAACATTACTCAGAAGATTCAGAAGAAAGTGACGGGCACCAGAAATGTGGAGCAACCCTCCGAGATGTTCCCCGTCCTGCCTGGCTCCCACCTACCCCTCAACAACCCTGCCCTGGAATTCATTAAATATGTCTGCCAAGTAAGCAGCATTGTCCTTCCACACAAAGATCTGCAGTCGGATTAAACAAGTTCAGTCATGTTCAAATTTCCGAAAGGCCGTGTGTTAATATGACCCCTCGCTTGCCAGGTTCTCTCCCTGGACACCAACATCACGAATCAGGTGAACAAGCTGAAGAGGGACCTGCTGCGGTTGGTGGATGTGGGCGAATTCTCGGAGGACGCCCAGTTCCGCGATCCCTGCAACTCCTACATCCTGCCAGAAGTGATCTGCCACCACTGCAACTTCTGCCGGGACCTTGACCTCTGCAAGGATCCATCAGTGGCCCTGGTAAGAGCTTTGGAGTTCCTCTCTCGGTTTTGCTGTTAAAGGTTGCTCTTTGGACCCCCAGACCTAACTTCTATGCAGGAGGACTGAAGAGATTTTTTTACTTTTGCAGTATTGCTGCAGGGTGGCAAAGGCCCTGCTGCCGTTTCTGTGAGTGTGCGTGTGCGTGCGTCTGACTGTGATTGCAGTACCAGGTAATCTGGGCGCAGCTTGAGCCTGAGGACGGCGGACTATTTGAGAACTGATGCCAGCTCGTTGGTTCCCATTTGTTGTCCCCAGGACGGCTCCGTGCTGCCCCAGTGGTTCTGCTCCAACTGCCAGGCCCAGTACGAGACCGAGGCTATCGAGATGACGCTGGCCGAGGCTCTCCAGAAGAAGCTGATGACATACATGGTGCAAGATCTGGTGAGTGAGTCTGTGGGCCCTGCTGCAGTATGGAGTGGACATGGAGTCACCAGGTGCACTCAGCGGTTTCTATTTAGATGGAAGCAGAACCACTACAAAGAAGTTAATATGCCTTTTCTCAACTAAATCTGATGTGGCGATCTAGTCAAACTTTTATTGAAACTAAACTTGGAAGCACTCAAAATCAAGCCAACGCTTATCATAACCAATTCCAAATGTTTCCCAAAATTCCCATATTGGCCTGAATTTAAGGTTAGTCTTGGTGGACATACAGGACATGTAATATAAGATTTTTTCAAATTTTTAATTTCTCTTCAGATTTGTGTGAAGTGCAAAGGGGTGAAGGAAGCCAACATGCCCATCTACTGCAGCTGTGCCGGCGATTTTTCCCTCACCTTCTCCAACAAGGTCAGTGACTAAACGCAGACGAACCAAATCTGCTGTCACTTCTGGCATTTGTGAATCTTAGGCGAGCCTGTCATTCAGAGCTTTGGTCCTCATGGTGGTCCCCCCCACCCCACATTTACAGTTGGCTGTTTGTTTCCTCTGTGAAGTGAGGTTAGTGTGCAGCGGACGCTATTCCTGCAACATCTTAAATTGGCTTTGGACTGATGTAATTGATTTAAACGGGGTAGAAAATTGCTGAAGCAAACCCAAACTAGACCAGAATGCCTATGAGAAATGAACGCCCAACCTTATTTTTTCGGCCTTGAAACTTCTCATTTTCATCATTCGCTGTTTCTGGTATTCTGAATGCTGTCTGGTAATGTTTGTTCATGCCTTGATGCTCACACGTGGCACGGGGTGATAAGAAACGGACTGGATGTTGGCCGCGAGATTTGCGAATGTTAAAGTTCAGAATACCTGAGCATCAGAAATAACCTCCCAAAAAGGGGTTGCCGTTATTTGGGTGATTGCACCTACACCTATTGATGTTGAAATAGGGTTTGCATGGGAGTTGTGTAGGGACTCTGAAAGTAGTGGCCAGTTAATATCAGTGTCTTGATTTGCAAAAGTACTTCAAAAAGCTAAAATGTTTAGGTAACAGCGGGTAAACGAGTCAGAAGAGAAGGGCTTATGTTAAATGCAGATGAAGCTGAATGTAGGTTTAAATAGGTACGGGGGCCTGTAAGAGTACTTTACTTAAGTGTTCTTTTCCCCTTCAGAGCTTCTGCGAGCAGATCAGCGTGTTCCGGAACATTGCCGCTCACTACAACATGAGCTTTCTGCTGGAGACGATCGACTGGTTGCTGCAGATGAGCCCGCAGTTGGGAAAGTCGGCCTAGAAATCCCTTTTCTTTTTTTTACTCTACCACAATGACGCCATGAGACGGGGTTTTTTTCCTGGTTTACTTGCATCGGAATATTGAGCAACCTCAGTTTAGGTGACGGAAAATGTTGATCAGGGGGCACAAGTAGCTAAAAAAGGTTTCATTGACGCGAGAGCGGTTTGTCTGTATTTATGTTTGTATTTCAATAAATGTATTTGTACATAAATCAGTGAATGGTTTCTTTTTTTTTTTTTTTTGGTGGGGGTGTTGTGTGATTGGGGGTTAATTATCCAAAATATTTTGGCCTCCCTAATCAATAATTAAAACGCATTGGTCATTAAATGTTCTTCCTTTGCTGGAATAACTAATTTATTTTGTATGCAAGTACTCCGTTCTTCTGCCGAACCATCTTGCTCATATCACAAAAAGTTGATTCAAATGATGTGTAGGTGTGGTGTGGACACTAGACAGTACTAGAAAAATATTAGTTGCTTGAAGAGGCTTCGGTTTCATTCGGCCACCCCACCCATAGTAATGTCCGCTAGCAATCCCCTGCCCTTGGGCTGTTTCTCTTTTTACTTTGTGATGTCATATCCCTTGTCTCATATCGACCTGTCACTGACCATATGAAGGAACCTGAACTGGTGTAACCTACAGATATAGTGCAACACCTCCACGATACTGGAGAATGGATAGGAATAATTATTGTTGGTGTATTGACCTCCCTGTAGTCTAAACAGCATTGGGTTGAATGGTCTAAGTATGTATGTATGTTCTTGCCTGTAATCCTTCTGGGCATGAAATACCATCTTTCAGCAGGAATTAAGATGAATAACTATCAATTATTCTAATTGATTTTTGACAAAATTAAATTTTATATTTAAAAATGGGGACCTGGTATGTATAGTGAAATCAGTCTCTGACATAAATATTGTAACGGGGATGGAAAGCAGCGCCAATGGTGTTTAACCATCCCTGAGGGGGCTGCTGGGAAGCCTGGCTCCCGACCTGTAAATTGTTAATGTGTTCGATGTTTCGTGTTTCTTGTAATAATGATGTGTGCTAGTTAAGTGGTTTAGTTAACTGTGTCGTCAAGTGTTTTGTAGTTACGATTCAGTTCCCTCACCGTGGGCTTGTTTGCTTGTGCGTGAGAGGGCTTTCTGTGTTTTCCTATGTGTTAGTAGTTCTTCCCACTGCCAGTGTTAAGACAGTCGTAAGCGCATGTGCGAAATAAAGAGCACGTCTTTCTGTTGATCGGTGTCTGACTCCTTGCTTGAACCCAGCAGAGTAGTTGCACTCCGAAAAACGCTACAATATTGATTATGGCTAGGTTAAACGAGGTTCTCTATGACACAAGTAATCTAATAGTCCAACAGTTCCAAAAATATTCCATGGAGAAAGCGAAACCGTTTTCATCGCTCTTTACAAAAGCACAGTATAGGAATGCAAAGGATTCACCATGTCCCGGACTCGGGGTTCTGAAGAACCTGCAATGAGGGGAAGTCCCCGTGTCTCTTCCATTTGCCGGTTCTTCGTTTCCGGCGTGTTGCAAAAGCCAACGCCGTATTAACACGCATTTTTTATTTCCGGTCTCCGTCTCAAGTTGGCCGGTTTTGTCAATATTGTTAAAATTTCGCGGTTATTCCCAATGTAAATGCAGGTCACACTCACGCTGGCCTCGGTAGAGTTAACGTAACGCCATTAAGTGTATTCTGGAGGCAAGACTGCCTAGGCTGAAAATCGGAATCCGCCCACGAAAAACCCGATTTACTACCAACATCCCGGACGCGTTCATTTGTAGAAACACGGCGCATTCGTGCTCCAAGTCTGCACTTTACGGAAAAGACGGAGGGGGATGTTGGGGTTACCGTTATCTACGTTGACGCAAATCCCTTGATTCGTACAGTGTAGCTTAAACGCGTGGTTCTGTTTTAATTTCACATATACAAGCGAATGACTGATCAATGAAAGACATATATGTAGGATCATTGGTGTCTGAAGTGGTTTTTATTGCATTCGATAGATGTAAAAAACCTAGCAGGTAAATGAAGTTACACAATATTATGCTTTATACTTTTGGGATGTCTTTGCGAAAGACAAACATTCTTTGGTTAAATTGTATTACTTAAATAGAAAGGTTAACGATCACGTACACTCTCCAATTAATATGAAACACAAAAACGTAATCGTGGCCATCTTTACATTTCAAAAGAGTACACAAGGGGAAATCTGTATACATGAATGTATACAACGGAAACTTTTGAAATTATTCTTATGTTCTTTCTGTAAAGTTGTTGTATTTTAAAGTAAAAGGAAATAATTCACATGACCATATTTAAATAATACCTTCAAGAATATTTACAAATATATCGCTGTCAATTCATTGCCTGTACTTATTTTATTTCCTTTTATTTTTTTTAAAAGAAACCCAGGCGGTTCCTTTTATAGAACAGTATAAAGGAGTATGTGTGATAGAGAGTTGCGGTGATGAGTCATCAATTTTTGAGATTTGAAATTTTTGAGGTATTGCTGTTTCGCAAATACCCGAACCAACAAAAGCAAGAAAAGACTTGGCGTATCATTTATTGTTGTTACTCTGGCAAAACCTTCTCTGTGAAGCACAAAGAAAATGACCGCATCACAACTTTTCTCATCACATTAGCCACTCTCAGAAGGCATTCTATTAAATGGGTACTGAGGTTTGGTAGCCTTCTTCCTTGCCCAGTAATTAAATTTAAGTCCACACTCACAGTTGCAATCAAATTGTTCTGCATTGGGTTTCCTTGACCTGAAATTAATTCGATTTCGGTTGCTCACGCCGAAAAGCCTTTCTCCGAATAACTGAATTAAGTTGAGACATATCAGACTCATCCCTTGTAATTTCCTCCATTTTTTTGCTTTATGATTGTTACCAATGGTCTAGGTCTTTTCTTGAATAATATTTCGCAGTTATACTTTGTAGACCTCTGGTATTTTTTTTTTAAAACGTATATTAACAGCTGCTCCTCAAAATACTGCTTATTTGGGATTCACATTTTTCTTAATGCGAACTGAAAAAGTGTGTTTTATTTATTTTGAAAAAAACATCTAACAGCGGATAACTGTTGCGACGTTCATGGAAATATCTAACGAAACACAGAGGTGTTCCATTTGTTGGCTTCCATTTCGAAAGTCTTGTCTGACAGATCCATTAGAGCTCAGACACAAAGGCATTTTCACAATCGATGTGTAGCTAGTGATCACCACAGACACCGACTTCCCTGCAATCTTGTTAGAAAGCCCATTTACTGTGAACTGTTATTGGATTACACTAGTGCCACTCATTTCTTGGCTGCTATTAGATAAACGCAGAACAATAAACGTCTTTCACCCTCACATTTCTTTCGTTTTAGTTCCCTGACTATCTAGTCTCCAGACAAGTTTGAAGGAATTACCAGTATTTATTTAGCAATATTTTACACCGCATCTTACTCAGAGATATGAGGCTTTTATACAAATGTATTTTGTCAGATTAATAAAGTTGAGATTGGCAAGGATCTTAAAATATTTAATTGTTCAAACAGTGCAAAAATGTTTTAGTCTATTCACATTTATTGTGATTTTATCTCCTGTTTACATTAGCTTACATTAGTCTCTTTCATTCAAATACCATCCATAATTACAAAAAGTCTCAGACTCCTGTAATTGGGGAAGATTTCTCTGAGAGGAGGGCACAGAGATGGAAAGTTTCTCTGAGAGGAGGGCACAGCGTGGAAGGTTTCTCTGAGAGGAGGGCACAGAAAGGAAGGTTTCTCTGAGAGGAGGGCACAGAGTGAAAGGTTTCTCTGAGAGGAGGGCACAGAGAGGAAGGTTTCTCTGAGAGGAGGGCAGAGAGAGGAAGGTTTCTCTGAGAGGAGGGCACAGCGTGGAAGGTTTCTCTGAGAGGAGGGCAAAGAGAGGAAGGTTTCTCTGAGAGGAGGGCAGAGAGAGGAAGGTTTCTCTGAGAGGACGGCACATAGTGGAAGGTTTCTCTGAGAGGAGGGCAGAGAGAGGAAGGTTTCTCTGAGAGGAGGGCACAGAGTGGAAGGTTTCTCTGAGAGGAGGGCACAGAGATGGAAGGTTTCTCTGAGAGGAGGGCACAGAGATGGAAGGTTTCTCTGAGAGAAGGGCACAGAGATGATGGGCATTAAACAAAACGCTGCCTGTTTACCCTCCCTGTATGAGCCATGCGTCCGGCCTCGGAGCACTTCAGAGGGCCACGCCCTCGGAAAGGTCAGAGTGGGTGGAGCCGTAGCTTGTGACTGTGATCTCGGTCATCGTGTTGGGAGTCAATTCATTAGAGATCTGTGAACAAAGCGCCCAGGGGGAATACAAAAGCATTTATCTGTTTATCTGGGGAGACTGCTGTATTACCTGTGGGTGAGGGCTGTGCACTGTGTTACGTTGCACATAGAGCAGAGGCTCTCGTCCAGCTCCAGTTAGATTTTCTTGGGGCCCAGATTTACAGCCTGATCTGTGCTCAGCTAACTCAGGCTAAGTGCCTAGTTTAACCAGCATAGCTCTTTCAGGGACAAGTCCAATACTTTGCCCTCAGCAACACAGTTGTCCTGAGTTTGTTATCAAATTATTTAACTATATTCTGACTGTATGAGTATATTCTGGCTTGATCTCTTTTGTTTACCTCATCGAACTTGCTCTTACTGTAGATGTCGTCCTTGTCAATGAAATTAAGCAGGATCCAATCGCAGATGAGAGAACACTGAAAAGAAAGACAAGAAATTTTCATTGGCCAAGATATCCTGGTTAGCCCATTTAAAGCCATTCAAAATATACAATTTTCTTAACATGCACTCAACATTAAGATTAAATTAAGACTTACAATTCCAACGGACGTCAAGGCAGTTACCATGTTGATGATAGTTGGAATAATGCTGAATTTTCCAGCCTACAGAAAATGAGTTTGGTTGTGCATTTTCAATTTGTACAAATTGAGAGCATATATTAATCAGTGATTATCGGACCGTGTGTATGGGTTATTGTTTTTGTGATTACTTTAGTGAGTGACGTCGATAATTGAAAAAGAATGTGCTCACATGCCCATGAACTATGATGTCCAGACGAATCCCAAAGGCTCTGATGAGTGTACGGAAATCCTTGCCATCCCTGTTGTAATACTTCGCAAACCTGAGGAGTGTGTATCCGAAAATGAGAAAGGGATCAAGGGGAAAAGGATAACTCTATTGTTTTTCTAATTTCTTGGGATGAGGCTTTAACTGTAGCAGTGGCACCAGCTCACCTATAGTTGTACCCAGACGTGGGAAGGTTCTTGCGGAAATCCAGGCGACCGAAGGAGTACGTGGGGCTGCAGTTAGAGGGGTCCAGATCCAGGTTACACTTCCAGTTTATGTAGACCCCGATCACACCTCCCTGCAGGGCAATCAATCAATTAGATTTTTGGTATTGATTTGCACATTGTTACATAGTTACCGTATACATGATTTCAAGAGCGACGAAGCGTGGTGTTGTATGCGGTGTGTATGTCAGAATAAGCCATGGAAACTATGTATGTCATTTGGGTAATGTATAAAATGCAGAATGTTCGTACAGCATCGTCTGCATTGAGGTGCCAGTCAACGAGGTAAGTACATCACTCTTAAAAATTAAACCTCTTGGCCAACTGTCTTGTCTGGTTGTCCTAACTGGGTAATGCCAGGGGGCTGACTCACCGTCCTGCAAAGTTCACTGAACTTCTCCCTGGCCTGCTCCGCAATATAACCCAGTCGGAAGACGGGGCAGTACGGGTCAGTCACCTCGTGATACGTGCAACGACTCAGATATTTGTTCTTGTGAGGTTTGATGTTCCCTCTGGATCGAACGGGAGAGCAAGCACAAACAAACACAGCTCCGGTCTGCTTTCGTCGCTGCCAAGCATTGATAACACACACCAGAACAGACAAACGGTCTACTCAGTACGCATGCCCCTCTCTCTCTCCTCTTTCTCTTAAAACGGTTTACTGTCTACTCGAAAACCAATTACGTCAAACCGATTGATCATTCGGAGAAACCCTGCTGAAATTGGGGTGCTTACCGCAGCACTTTAAATTTGGGAAAGTGAATAGTGTTCTTGATGTACACTGTGAAATTGATGGCTTCTGTTAGTGCTGGTTCCCTGTAGGACATAAAAGACAGCTTAAAACCTAAACAGAGAAATTAACTCACTTCCACTCAGTCTCCTATAACTACAACACGCCAATCACTAACAGTATTTATATCATATCATCCTTCTAAATAAGCAGTGTTTGATTACAGACATGAAACCAGTCAAAATTAGTTCTGTGTGAAAATGAGTTTCTGTCTGAAAGCATCAGCAACAATACTCCAATAATATTTAATCTCATAGCAGTACAGGGAATCCCTAGGATGTACCTGACTGCTGCAAATGCTTCAATTGGACACCAGGTCTTAATTTCACAGGTCTTGAACGTGTAGTTGTAGTATGGAATGCAGCGTCCTGTTCTTTGTCCTGTTGAACCATACGTAAGTAAATGATCTTAGCAAACTGTTTATGACGATTACTTCGAAACATTTCCATTTAGTGGCATTAATCATCGTCATTAATTTGTGGTTGTCTATTTAAAGATTTTTTCCCCCATTTATCTAGATCCCTTACCGTTGCCATCAAAGTCAACATCTCCTGCAATGCAGTCTAGATCTGAGGTGCAGTTGGCGTTGGGCACGGAGTAATGCTATTAAAAGAAGAGGTACACCCTGGTATGAATCTGATAAATGTTACATCCATGCACTGAACTACAGATCTGTTTAATAGGCAAATTGTCATTTCAACCCTAATTTACTACCCCCTCCCCATTTGGTGTGAATATACCCTGGGATATCCTGCAATGCAACTCCCTCACCTCTGCACACACGCCCTGTATCTGGTCATATGTGACCTCTCTGCGTAGTATTGAAGTGATGACATCACCACCCTGCGTACCAAAAGGGAAAGAAAATGTGTAAATAAAACTGGATTTCATAAAATCAATGTTTCCTTATTTCGCATATACCGTCTGCTTTCTTAGTAAATTCCACAATGCTTACACTACAGAGATCTTTTTTATGCTCAGACTGATAGACACTGAGGACCTTGACATAGCCAGGTTATCAGCGTTCATTTATTTTATTTTTTTCTCATACATATGGGCTACGAAATGGAAAGGGAGTTTTAATACCAAACATAGCCCTGGACATTTCTCAAAGAGAACTTGCTAGTTCAGGTTATTCCAGAAATAATATAAATTTTATTCCATGTTCAATTACATGCAGTGAAATTTTTTATTGTCCCATGTTATTTATCTATTTGTATATAATACTTTTGCCCTGTAATACACCATCTAGAAGTTTATTTTAATTATACCTACATGCGTTATACGACAGGAATATTATTTTCACGGTTGCTTCACTGAATAAAACCGGAATTACAGGTGATTTGGGAGAGATCCCGGCCCACAGTCGCCGTGTTCCTTCCTCCTCACCTCCGACGGTTGGACATACTCCACCATGTCCTGCACGGTGTCTCCCAGGAGTGCTATGCCTTTCATCTTAGTGTAGACAGAGCTCTCCGGTCGTGTCTCGCTTTCCTGGTAGGCTTTCTGACTGATGAACACATACCTGTTAAGGGAATGGCACACAAACTCATCTGCTGACACCTCTTCATGGGGTTGCTAAATGTTTGCAGAAACAGCTAATTTTGTCACTTTATCTCTGCATTCCCTCAATGGATAAATCTCTTGTTATTAACACTATGATTTTGGAATTTCATTTAAACTAGGGGACAAATTAATTAACTTATTAATTATCTGAAATAGTTTCGGCACATAAAGCTCTGTAGTGTTTTAAAAGAAGGAATTAACAGTAATTTAGAAACACCTATAAACTACAGTAATATATAAAATTATATAATAATGCTGTGAACTGCGCTGTGATTACAGAATGTTGTTTATTCCTTGCCACATACGCAGCTATGGTGATTAGTACACAGTGCAACCTTATGGCGAGATAGATGCTGGCACTAGTGAAATTGCAGTTTAAATTTGTCATTTTAAATAAATAATTTTAATATTAAATAAAATTAAAATTTCTAATTTAATTTATCTTTATTGACGATATTATCTATAATATGGAAGGCAAGTTTTAATGTCTCTATAGTATCAGATAGCAAGTTAAATGAGCTGAGAATTAATATTTCTTGTACAAACGCTAAATTTTTTTTATATACAAACCAGGAATGCACGTAATAGGTGTGTTAAGGATTTCTAAGTAAACTGAAACTTTAAAAATTCACCTATTAGTTTCAAATTATATAGTCTGGGACATCTGTCATCTCCATTAATAATTTACAGATTCGATTCTAGAGACTTAAAAAAATTTTTTTTTATGAGATTATTTATTTATTTATTTATTTATTTATTTTCTTACCACCAAATCATTTTCAGGCATCATAAAAATAATCTTGGCTATTACTAAATATACTGAATGTTACAGGGGTAAAGTTTTCCACCATGTAGCATTTTACGTAATTTTTTTTACATTGATTGCTATATTTTACTCAGTCACATCACAAGTTTCATTAAACTTCCAGAAAGAAATTATACCTTAATTTAAACTGTGTAAATAAAACACTTAAAGAACCCATTTTAATACAACATTTTAAAAAGACAAAGCAACCCCACACAGCACAAAGAAATATAATGTATATATATGTATGTGTGTGTATGTGTGTGGTGTGTGTACGCAAATTCATTTAAATATTCTGATGCTTAAAAAATAAAGTAAATAAATATTGTGAATCTATCTTTAGTTGAGAAATAAGAAGTACATAAGCTTACCAAATGAAATAGGTAGTCACAAGGAGGTGCACACCTCTGTAAATAATTCCCAATTTTCTGTTTTTAATCACCACAACCTTCGGTGTCTCATAGTCCCAGAAGCTGCTGAAAAATGTCTTGATGAAGGATTTGAAACCCATTTTATGTGACCTTTCTCTCTAGAGTTTTGCTCCCTCTTTGGAGGAGAGACGCACAATATGGGCTGCAGACAGATGCTCAAGGGCTCTTCCTCATCAAGTCATTACTCTCCCTCATTTAGGAAATGTCTCTGCCTCTCCGTCTCTTCTGCTCCCAACAATCCTGTCTGGATTTGCATATTGTAAGACCACCCCTTTAGTAGGATGTATAATATGAAGATATGATTTGCCCTGCTCGGAACCTGTGGATGTGGCTGGTTTCGTGTAAACTTGTGTGTGTGTGTGTGTGTGTCTGTCTGTCTCTCTCTCTCTGTGTGTGTGTGTGTGTGTGTGTGTGTGTGTGTGTGTGTGTGTGTGTGTGTGTGTGTGTGTGTGT
>JAOYSI010050974.1:0-25847 GCA_025775065.1 Hiodon alosoides | reverse complement strand
CCAGTAATGGCAATGGTCCGCTCTTCTGTCCTGGAAACAGAGCGGCAGTAAAGTTGCCCTGCAGACAACTGCGTTGGAGAACACGTCGATAAAGATCGGGCCGGCGCGGAAGACCTGCTACAAGGGCAAAATGGCAAGACGCAGCAAGAGGAACAAGCGGAGGGATGTTCAAGACAGGTCAGAAAGCATTCTTCATTTCATAGCGCAACCGCATGAAACCACATTTTTCCTTATTATACCTGCACAAAGACTGTTTAAAGTCATGTAAAACTAAGGGAACCTTCGGACATAATAACATGACTATTGGGTGGATTGTCTCTCTAAATGCACAGTATTGAACCCGTGTTTCTGAACAGCAGACGACGCTGCATTTTAAAGAAGCTGTCGAAACCCAGCACTGTAATCCAGAGCAGCCGTAGCTTCTCCTCTGGTCTGCATCAGTCCGTCTCCTCCAGCGACAGTCTTCCTGGCTCCCCCACGCACGGCCAGTCCCCCGGGCCCTCGACACCCTGCCGCAGCCCGGCCCCCGATCAGTCAGGGGGTGAGTCGAGCGGAGATCCAGGACACGCCGCAGTTACTGAGGAGCGGTTTGACATCGCTCTGCTGTCGCTGCATATTTTTGTCATTGCGCCCATTTGGTCTGATTCATGTTTTACCTAAAAGTGTCACGTCAGAAATAATCAGTTAAAATGTTTCTCAACCTTTTTTTTTTTTTTTTTTAGTATTTAGAAAAGTAAATAAAAAAACTTAGCAAGTCTTTTTCCACTTCCTCAGAAACGAGCTCCCCTCAGAACACCTCGCCCTGCTCGAGCTCGCCAAGCTCCCCTGCTGCACACATACGGCCCAGCTCACTGCACGGCCTTGGGCCCAAGCTCAGCAGCCAGCGCTACACCAAAGTGGGTCGCCGCAAGTCCACCAGCAGCATCCCGCCCTCACCGCTGGCCTGCAACCCGTCTCCACAGCAACTGTCTCCCCAGCGTTCCCCTTCCCCCTTACCCAGCATCACCAAGACCCTCCACTGCGTTCACGGCAAGACACTGTCTCCGCCCACCATTGTCAGGCACATCGTGAGGCCCCGCAGTGCCGAACCCCCTCGCTCCCCGCTGCTTAAGAGGGTGCAGTCTGCCGAGAGGCTGTCGGGGGCCCACCACGGGGAGAAGAAGTCCTACGTTTCCCGCAGGCACACGCTGGAAGTGCCGCACCGGGAGGGGGACGCCCCGGGCGATGGGGATGCGGAGGGGGGCTGTGGGTTCATGTACGTGGGGGAACACGGGCGGCTGGGGGTCTACCTGGGGGGGCAGCGGATCCGAGACTGGGCCAGCGAGCGCACCGAGGAGGTGGTGGTGATGCGGAAGCTCAACCTGTCGGAGCGCCGCGACTCCTTCAAGAAACAGGAGGCCGTTCAGGAGGTCAGCTTCGACGAGCCCGACGAGAAGGCTCCGGGCTCAGGGCTGCCGTCCGCGGCTCCTGGCTCGCGGGCCCAGTTCAAGGCGGCGTGGATCGTGACGGAGCCGGAGTCGAGCGAGGAGCGCGCGGGGAAGAGGTCGAACTTGGTGCCGCAGATTGCCGTGCAAGCGTCGGAGAGCGAGGAGCGGGTGAGCTCCGAGGGGCGCTCCGACGGGGAAGAAGAGGAGGAGGAGGAGGAGAAGGAGGGAGGAGACGCAGGCCAAGAAAACCAAGACGGCCCAAAGGAAGTCGTGGAGGTTGCACAGAAACCATCCACTGGCACACTGGAAGCTTTACATAGGGGCGGCGCCGTGTGGGTATGTTCAGACAAGGCCGGGTTAACGGAGGAAGACCCCCCCATAAGGGACGTTTAAGTACACAAAATGGCATATTTTGGAAATCTGATCATTTCTTTCCATGATAAAAGGGTGGAAAAAATTGTTGCCAAATAAAATGTTCTCCCCCAAAGAAATTTAATTTATCCAATCCTCGGTTTTCTTAGTCAGACTTATTGGAATTGTGTTGTAAACTGAACCGTGTGTTTTGTAAATATTTTATATGAACACGGCGACTGCAGTGAAGCAGGACTCCAGGGCTTATTTATTACTTTTATAATCTAGTAATGTAAAGTTGGCAAAAGGGAACAACATTCAGCTGGTGGTTAACCAACCAGTCAGACTGTGTGTTGTGACACAGTTCAAGAAGTGATGTAGATTTAACAGAGTTTTATAGCAAGAAAAACCTAATCACCCCTCCTGATGAGTTTTTCCACTAATTTTATGTTTTTAAATGTTTTTACGTTGTGGATCAGAGAACCTGACATAATGGTTAATAGTTTACAGAGTACTATATAATATGTATTAGTTTTGTTGGCCTGGCTAGGATTACAAACTCCTTAACTAATGTTTAAAGTTTATATTGCAACAGATAACAAGTGGCTGTCGTCAAAGAAACACCTTTTGACTAATGCTTTAAGTCAGTAGGTCCAGCTTTGGGGACCTGTACAGAGTTTTCATTAAACAAAATCTGTTGTTATTTTTCTACCAGTGTATTTTATTGTATTGGCATTGTGAAAGGTATTCAGAACAAATATTTTGCTTGCCAAATTTTTGGCATTGAACATTTTCATGGCAGGCTTCATTGGATGGATATATATATATATATATATATCTAAAAGGACACAGATGTTCATGGGATATAGCCACTACTTGTGGTATCTCAATATGATTAATGCACTAAATGTTTTCCAGCGCACACTAATATATTTTATAAACTGCCACACTTGACTACAAACCGTAGCTACTCCAATGTTTTTGCTACTGTTTAATTAATTAACATTAAGTGGTTTATTTTCCCCTTTAAAATGGTATGTAGGTATGTTTATGTTGTAGGTAAGTTTTATTCGAGTCTCAAAGGTAATTTGAGCTTTCTTTAAAAGTGTATGCTAAAACAAGGGTCTGTCAGTGTAAATGCTAATGGCTGGTGTGATTGTTCAGGTAAACAATCTTGTAAAAGCATCAGTGGAAGCTGGGGTCAGATTCCCGAGTAGAAGGAAAGCCCTAATACATTTGCTTTCACACAGAATGAATTATGGCTTTACCTTGCTTATCCCATGTATTGTGATGTATGAAATTACACTCCGAAGTTTCTGTAATTCATACTGGGATATTATGCAATTTTGACTGCGTTGTTTTAATTTTTTTTAACATGCATGCACACACATTTACGTTTTCTATTAAATCATCTAATGTTTACATTGACGCTACAATACAACTTGTTTAAATTTAAAGCTAAATGTTTTGATAAACAAAAAGGAATCCGAATGAATCCCGTTTCTTTAAATTAAAATGATAAATTTCATTTTTGTACTGAAGTATTTCTGTATGTGTATTTTGATATGATATATAGCTGCTTAATTTTGTGACAGATTTTTATGCAATATGCTTCTTGATCTAACTTGATTCATATTTCGGTGCACACCAGGTGACATTTTGGTGGTGGGCATAGTGACCCGTTTTTGTGAAGGAAGAGTTAAATGTTAAGACATGGCTTGTGTTCAGACCAAGTAAAAGATCGTTGCAACGCAGTGCTACCGATGCAGTTGTAAACCGTAGATTAGCTGGCTCGATTTGAAGTCTCGATTTACTAGTTTCTCAAATTCAATCTACCGGTGACACGCTTGTCGTTTAAAGGGTGGATTTAAAACTGAAGAGGTGTTTTGGATTTGGGCAGCAGATGATTTGCATCGTATTGTGGAGGTGGAAGGAGGTCATATCCGTGCCTCATTTCCACATGACCTATAATGTCACGGATTGTTTACAGTTAAAATTTGTATAAGAAGCACATGCTTTGTTTTAAAATAAATATTGATTATAATATAATTGTACTTGAAAAAAAAAACACTCTTATTTGGTATGCTATGTTCTCCAGTTGCTGTTTCTGTATATGACAGGACCATTTAAAATATGTTTTGGACAGTTTTTTGTTTTTGTTTGTTTTTTTAAATCCAGCATGCATGCTGCTTGTTGAAATGAAACATGCATGACAGTCGGATCCTGTGTCTGAAAGTCTGTGCTGGGGATATTGTGGGGAAAATTAGACCTTTGTGTACTTGGTTGATTAAGAACACCTAAACACTTCCTATGTCACTGTCTGAGCCCAAACCATACTCCAATTTTTAATAGAGTAACTTCTGCTTTTTATTTAATTGACTTTTACTGACTTTTGTTCTGTGTCGATTTTCTTATTCCGTCGCTCACCTTGATGATGTTGGATTATTTCACCTTGATGTCATATCCTGTTGTAGATCTGAACTGAAGTGGTCTTGGAGTGTAGGTGGTGCCTACAGTCACAGTACAACCCTGACGACACTACAACAACCACAATGCAACTGTCAGCTCCTCTGGTGTTTCACTGAATGTCCATTCTATTATTTCTGCCTCTGGTCTTTCCTTTTATTGGACACTTTTTTTCCCCCCCTTAAAACAATTTTTAATAAACTTGGGAGGAATACGTTATTCATATCTACTTGTCTCAAAGTATATACCGTATGGTAAAGTTCTCTTGGAGATAATCTATAGGTAAATGACTTGACAAATATAATGGCCAGGCATTTTTTTTTTTTTGTGTGTGAACATTCTGTGTGAGGGTTTAACTTAATTGAGAAATCATGAAGGTGAGAATTGCAATGCCCCTTAGTTGACTTGATAATTGTTGGGGGTATTTATTCTGTTAATTTTCCCATTTTGTTTCTTTTTGTCTGGCCAGTTTCCTTTTATGTAACTCCAGAACAATAGCATGAATGGCCTAGTGTAGTCCGGTACTGGTTGATGTAAAGATCTTATTTATTATTTTGCTGTTCTCTAACAGTGTTTTATAATAAATTGACCAATGGTGTTTGATACTGACAGTGCCATGTCTTTTTTTCACTGACATTTTAAATACATATAAATAATGACGTACGCCACAGTTTATTCTAAATGGTTGCTTTTAAACCTAAATTCTGTAAGTAGGCCTACTTAGAGATTGACATCAGACGTTTAGAGGCGAATCATTCCAATACTGTTTTTATTTTATTATTAATCAAAGCACCGAAATTAGCTATCCGTTAAAGAAATCAACACGAATAAACCCCAGCGAGAGATTTTTTTTTGCATTGCTATACTAACGAATAGCGTGTCACAAAGTATTTTTTCTTTATACTCCGCACTCTTTTCGTCTATTCCCGACTATATTCGCTTGTTTCCGTATTGTTCGTGTCTGCACACACTTGTGCGTGGCTCTTTTCTGCTGTGTTGGAACATGGCTGAGTAGGGAACTGGGAGTTACGTGCCGTAGCAAAGAGGGCAAAAGGAAAAGCTAGAAACAGGAAAGAAGTGATAGTTTTAGGACTGGTAAATAATAATAAAACCAGTGCACGGAAACTGTTTGTTCATCTGGACGGATGTCTACGTTGCAAGGAGAGTTTTGGAAAAATGTTTTTGGGTGAGTTTTTTTTTTCCTTTTCTAGTTCGTGCACAGTTTTACCACACTGCAACGGGAAAATGGTGGAATAAGACGAGCTACAAGTGTGTCGAGATTGCCAGTCACGTATAACAAGTTGCGTGCTGGATGGAAAAGTCACAGAGCAAGTTTAGCTTGCAGACAATGGCATTCGATATCTAGACTTTATAGATAGTAAATGTATGCCGCAGTTAGCCAAAGTATTGAAGTTGGACGGAACATAATGTGAAATACGTCGTTTGTAATCAGATTACTAGGTATAGCCTGATTATTAGGTTTTCAGGAAGAAAACAACTGGCTCGTGATAAACGTGTTCTCTAAAATCTCTGGAAATTTCCGCCAGTTTAAATGCGCCAATGTTCCTTGATGTTCTCCGAACAATTCCCGTGGTTCACGTAACTCAGATCTTAAAATTGGAGATCACGTTCCTATTTAAGATTTTGAATAAGTATTTCCTGGTGTCTCACAAATTACTGATTTTAAGTAATACTATTACATAATTTTTCATATGCCTATAGCTTCCTGTTTTTTGATAATTTATTGTATACATTTTGGTTACGCATGAGTTAGTTTATCTGTGCAAGCTTGCAATCAAAAGCGGCTACCTGGCAGACACACAATTTTTTCACAATTTTAGTTTGGTTGTGTCAGGTTACGTTGTAACGTGCAACGTTTTTAAACCGTGTTAATAACTGAAATCGAACGTTGTGGGATTGTTTGCAGTTGATGTTTTATATATTTATAAAATACAGTCACAAATCTCTAATTATAACTTTCCTAGGCTACTGTTTCTTGCGGTTAACGTACACAATTAGTAATACGAATGAAAACAAGTGTAATGCTTAACGTTTTGTGCTGATGTGACATCCCATAGATTAATCACACACAAAAAGGAGGTGATGGAGAGGGGTTGGTCTTTGGAGATGTCAGAGTAACCCAGTTCTGAGATTAAACCATAGTAGAAATAGCAAACAAGACAAGTGTTAAATCATAAGTTAATACTAACTTTATATTTCTTAGAAATTAGAGTGCAAAATACAATTTAAAGTTATTCTGATAATATGGTTATTTTATTTCAAGTTTATACTGAATAATAGTTAGTGTGAAGCTAAAAAAATATATTAAACTAGACGACCAAAAATATTTTTTACTTTACTGCTAATTTTCTTCTAGACATTTAACAGAAGCTTTTTACCATTCCAGCTGCCTAGTAATTTAAGTAAGAAAGTTAGTGAGTCACAGTTATATTTTGTAAATTATTATTTATGGAGAATAATGTTTAATTTACTAAATTGTAGAATAAAGGAATTAAAAAAAAACATTTTATCTCTACATCCAGTTAACTGTTTACTGAACATAATAAATGAGTAGAGTGTTACTCTGTGCTTTATTGTAATTAAAGCCTACCAAGTTTTACGGTATAATAATAAGTTTTAGGTGGGAGTCGTGGTGACCTTAACCTCTGCAGTAAAAACCAAACAAAAATGTACTTAACTTTTTAATAATATGCATAATAACACACACAAAAATGTTAAAGATGCATATTCCTCTTACATTTTATTTAGTTAACTGAAATGCATTCCTGTAAAATATTTCTACTATGCAATGTTTTATGAATACACAATTGGACAATTTAGTTTGACAGCTTTTTCATATTTTTTTAGTACTTGTAAGATACAGTGAGCAAGGTGTTCACCATCTTGGATCATTAGACTTAGGCTGGGATCAAATCAAAACTTGGGTTGCCAAAGCTTTGATTTGGGCACAGCCTTAGCCAGACTTTTAGATGCAGCTGACGTATTTAACAATTGAATGTGTTCCATGTCTGCATGGCTAGACCTGTTTTGTATTTGGCAAATATGCATCTATCTGGCTGATGTTTTGAGTTTTGCTACATCCCTGTATGGTAGCCATTTAACAATTATTTTTTGGTGTGAATTTTTAAGTAAAATGTGAATTTGCAATTCTCTTTCTGCACAATTTATCGTCTGGGTGCAGTAGTTTCATAAGTAGCAGTTCCAGACAGGGGTCCACCTTGCCAGGAAATGGTTGGAGCCATTGTTGAATGAGTAGAGGTGAACTAATTCCCCCGAAAACTGCCCTAACGTATTAAACAGGTAGTCAGTCAGGCACAGCCCTCTTTGTTGTGCCACAGGCCCTGCTGCAGCCAAAAGCAGGATGTGGGCGAGGAAAAGCAAGGGAAATCCCCTGAGCTGGGGCATTGATGAGAGGAGAATTAGTAAGGTTCGTTAGCAAATTGGACCTGACGAAAGGGCATTGGCAAGTGCCCCTCACAGTAGCTGCGAGAGAGAAAACTGCGTTATCCAACCCTGATTCAGTTTATTCTAGTACATCTGTGTGTATTTGGGTCTCCATGGAGCCGCTGCAAATTTCCAGCATCTCATGGATCGGGTGCAGTTTACCTGTACAGTGTCCTCCTATACAGTTTGACATGGGAGGAGCATTTGAACCACCTCGCCACAATCATACGTGCACTGTGCCCGGCCGAAAAGGTATTCACTGTATCACAGCTGAGTATCACTCTGGATCGGGCCCTTGGATCTCCCCTAACGGATGGTTAATTGATGTCTTGTGCTTTTGCTGGTGTGGCTGGCTAACCAGTTTAAGACTCTTGCAAATCTCGGCCCTGCACCGTTTACAGTGTGGATTCACAGTGAGATTTTAAAAGGCTGGGATCATATGGAGAGGTTTTTGTTCCTCCGAATGTGCTTCATTGGGTTTAAAAATTTAAAAACATCAATGCTAACTGAATGTGTTGTGACAGTTATATTCCAACTTGCAACTTTTATATTGTGAAATATTACATTCTCAAGTACACAGGTTTTTCGGTTTATTAATACTGGCTGAAAATCTGATTTAAAAAATGTACAGTGGCATATAAAGTTATTTTAATTGTTGTTTATTATAATATGTGTTGTTATCATTTATTATTATAAAATAGGAATACTCTGCGATATGCCTTCAGGTATAAGGTCAGAAGCTTGATAATTGCCTAGATACCTTTTCTAATATTAGAACATTTCCTTGATTTGTTCATTCTACTCTAAGCGATTCCTAAGCACATGTCAGCAGGTTATCCAATAAGAATCGTAGCAACCTCTGTCTAGCAACAGTGACTTTTAAATTTATTTGTTATCGTATGTTCCTTGGCTGTGAAAGTAAGGCTCTAGAAATATAGAAATTTTGGACAAAAAAGGAGAAGGCTTGAGATCTCCGGCTGTGCCCTTCTTAAATAGTCTGCTGCACTGTAATGACGATGGTAATTCCGTGTAGATGTAGTAAATTAAATTTGTTGATTAGATGAGAGTAAAACAAACCGGAAGTCGAGTGAGGACAGAGCGTGCACAAACGATATCTTTTTTAGAATGAGCGTCGCAAAAATGGAAAATAAAGGATTTTTTCGATGGGGCGGTGGGGGGTGACGGATGACGTGAGCTCTGCAAGTCTTGGTTGGGCATTTCAGTGCCACGTGTCTGCACGGCACCTTCTTTCCCCCCCTGCTCACGGAGAGTGTTGAGTCCTGCGTCTGTTCAGTTTCCTCTTTGCCCAAAGGTGGGGTGAGTGTCCTGCGCTGCACTGTGCTGCTCGAGTTTTACGACCGCTCCGGCCGCTATCGTTGATTGTATGAACGGGGTGTTCTGTTGGGTAGAGCGCTTGTCTGCATTGCAGGTCTTCAAAAGGCACCACCGTGCTCCTAGATGAGGTAATGTATTTCGAAGCAAAGGCAGCGTCGCGCGGAGCCTAGTAAAAATACAAAAAAAAGAGGTCTTTAGAGCTAAGAGAAAATCCTTTTCAAAGGGGGGCGTGGGACGCAGGGTACTTTCTGTCAGGTGAAAGTTTTCCTTTTGCGTTATTTGTTTCTTTTTTTTTTGTTGTCGGACATTCACGGAGGTGTCCTGGAAACTCTGGGGGCCGGATTGGTCGATTTCTGACTCATACGCTTCTACATTCTCCCATTCATTTAATGGGTGAATTTTTAATTTGAAGTTGAGGTGACAGAACAAAAATCATCAAAAAAAAAACTTTAGAGTCTGATACGTTAAAAAAAATTTCTTCAATACAGAAATGTATTAAGCTAAACTGCACTGTTAAGCTAAAAGGAAAAATCAAAAAGACATCTGAAAGTGGTTTTTCTAGTCTGTCTGTTCAGAGATAACTGACATGGAGGATGGGTTTGAGGAAAGGTGATTGTACTGCATGTTTAAACTTTTGGCTTCGAATCCTCAACCGACATGCCATCCGAAGTGGAACTGGGTAGATGTGTGAGGGTAGTGTGACTTCCTGCTCCTCTAGGTGGCCAAGTCGTACACAGAGGCCCATGTGAAATCCTGTCTTAATATATCATTTTAGGTTCAATTACGCCATTGTTTGACAGTCAAAATCATTTGAATTTAAAACTCCAACACTTGCACTAACACTTAAAGTTTAAACAAGTTTAAAAAAAATAGTTTGTTAGTTGATTAAGTTTGTTCAACTCGCTCCCTTCAAACCAGCGATGTGGAATGTGCTTACTCAAAACTCATATTCAATGTGGATTGTATTCCCAAGCCGGCTAATTGATATTCTACTCTGTCAAAGTGCATAATAAGAGTTATGTCAGAACTGTAGAAACAATGTATTTTCTACTGACTGCTGTTTGCCAAAATGTGGGAAATCCGGCAATCTCAATTGTAGTATTGGTGAACGCTAGCAAAAATTAATTAATATAACCTTTAATTATATGATAAGTGGGTTGTGTAGATCAAAGGAAAAAATAATAATCAATTTTAATCATCAGGATTTCAACACACCAAACGGAATACTACCTATGGGCATGGTAAAAGGTTTTCCTTCAGTTTGCTGTAGTTCAGCTTCATGTAGTACAGTACCAAATAGTGCTGAAAATGTGTCTTTCAAGTTTGGCGTGAACAGAAACCGGAATACCAGCTCTTTGTATGACTCCTACTCCCTGTCTGGGATTGCTCTTTAGTGAATATACAGTCAATATTTGTATTTATTTGTTTTTTGGTTCCAGATTGGGAACCCTTAGGGTGAAGGGTGGAAAGTTTTGACAGCCTTGTCTGGGAACGTCCTCACTTCCCTGTGTGACTGCTGATGTTTATCCAAAACTCATCATTTCTTCCTTTGGTTTCTCTTGTCTTTGACAGATCTTGCTTTTGGACTAATTGCGTGGTCAAAGAATAATTCGGGAGGGAAACTGGAAGCGACATAGCTCCTTACACTTCTGTAATTTAGGCGACGGTATCAAAGCCCTGTTTTCGTACTGAACTGCACCAGAAGCCTTGGGCCATTGGAAGGAGCATGTCACCAGCACTGTCCCTCTGCTCCATTGTTTGGTTAAACCGCGGGATTAAACTGAGGAAAGTGCTTTACTGCGCCAACACAGGACAGCTCTGAATTAGCGCTGAATTGTTTGCAGACAGGCAATGCTTTATGGTTTCATCTGACAGCATTGCCGTTGAACATTGGTAATAAGCCCGCCGTCACCCATCAATTAACGCCAGCAGCGCAAACCTCGGCCGTTTCTGTTTCTGGGTCCCGCTACTGTTGTAAAACCCGAAAATGGCGGAGGATGGCTTCCAGTACCGTGCCCTGTACATCTACCACAAGGACCGGGAGGAGGACGTTGACCTCCGGCCCGGGGACATCCTCACCGTCAACAAGGCGACGCTGCTGTCTCTCGGCTTCAGGGAGGGGGATGAGGAGCACCCCGAACAATTGGACTGGATGGCGGGAATCAACGAGCGCACCAAGCAGAGAGGGGACTTCCCCGGGATCTACGTACAGTATGTGGGCCCCGCGAGGATGCCGTCGTCCCCCAACCAGCCTCGGATCCTGAGAAGCTCACCAGCTGCTCCGGGTCATCCAGGTCAGTGGCGCTAGACTGTCTCTGCCTTTCCACCTCTGTAAAAGTAATTTTGTTAATATTAAAGTACAAAATTACAAGGTAGTAGTGTTGATAATTAGAAAATAATTTTGATGTTGATTTTTCTAGCATTTTGAATGGGTAAATTCACGGTAGTTTGTGCCCAGGGAAGTCTGCTATTACCGAAGCTTTTGCTGTTTGAGTTTGCCCTATGGCTATTACCTATTACCGAGGCTATTGCTGTTTGAGTTTGCCCTATGGCTATTACCTAGTACCGAGGCTATTGCTGTTTGAGTTTGCCCTATGGCTATTACCTAGTACCGAGGCTATTGCTGTTTGAGTTTGCCCTATGGCTATTACCTATTAGACGAGATTAGGCAGTGCTTCCAGTTTAACGTCTCCAGCTGTAGACCAGCTGTGGCTCCATGCGGACACATTTTTCTGCATTTCTCAGTCCTAACTGAGACCTGAGAATAATAATTTAAAATAAAAACGTTTTGTTCTCTGATGGATGATCAGGTCCTCTGTTTTGGAGAGCGATTTTTCTGATGTTTCATGCGCACAAAAGAGCTATGACTACTTTACGAGTGATGTTTGTAATATTTCCCAATTTGCCAAAAATTGCATCTTGAAGACCTCAGCACACACTGTGAAAGTTTTAACAGTTTAGGCCTAGATTGCTTTAGTCAAGTTGTCCAAGCAAAGTGTGATGTAACCAAAATAAATACATTGTTCCACTATTATCTTTGTCTCAGCCAAAGTCTGCATAATAAAACTTTAGCCAAACCTTTAACAACAGTTTATCTGCTGAAGTTCCAATTACAGTTACAAAGTTAGTAACAGTTAGGTCTGTGTAAATGTGGCCAGATACTGAAAAAATTCCATAATGAATCAATCTGACAGATTTCTTTTGAACGGTTTCTTTCTTATTCTGCCCGCAAATAACTCTTGTCGTAGTCTAAACATATTTTGGTATTAATGCGTCTGGGTTTGGATTTTAAAGTCTACCGTAACCTTTCTTTACCCTAATTGTATTTCTGTTTTCATTCTGTTGGTTTTATTCCATTAGGCATCCGTTTAGTCTTTCTTCTCAGATTTTCTCTACTCTCTCACTATTTTCTGATCTTCTCTGCCTCCCAGCCCTTTTGTTATTTTCCCTTAGCCTACCGTCTTATGTTCCACATTTCCCTTGCTTTTCTGTAACCCCCTCCCACTCAGTGCCTACTCAAGGAAGCAGTAAATTATAATTTGCCCTAAACCCAAGCTGAGCACCAGGTCAGGCTGGAGACAGAAGTTGTAGGTCAGGTTGGGGTTAGGTATGCTGAAGCAGCACATTTTTCCATTGTCATGTGATGTTGTTTCAACGCTTGCCACCCGTTCCCTTTGGGGCGGGGGGGTGTTTAGTTGTGTTCAGCGTCACGGACGTGTGGGAAAGTTTCAAATGCAAACATATACCTGAAACTAGATGACCATTAGGCTTATTCTAGGCTTGTTTTGCATCCGTTTGCTTCATTCTCTCGTTCTAATTTACTCACCTGCATTTTTGTTCCACATTACTATTGCAGCTCTCATTTTTATCATTTTTTTCCGTTATACCGGAAATTTTCTATTGAATGTTACCAAAAGTAACCCCAGGAATTCGATGACTTGTGAGTTATTAAAATGTATATTTTTCCTGCATTTTTAATTTTAATTTTACTGCATTTATTACTTGTTGTACGTCCGTTTTCATACTAGAAATTATAGAAAATAACTGACAAAATCGTGGCTCCGATGCTATAGTGATTATTCTCATGTTATATCTCATGTTCTGTTAATGCACTAACGTGATATCCTAGCCACTTGGCTAATATTTGCATATGGCAGTTTGTGGTGAGATGTCATGTGGTTTGATAGACACAGTATCTTAGTGGCGGCTGAGGGTGTGACTATGCAAATCTGGAGCAGTGATGAATACATACAGTTATGTTTCACGTTGTGAAAATGATATCCAAAGTTTATCATTATACAAAAAACCGATTGATGTGATATTTCCATTTGCACTACTTGCAAAATTATATTATTATAAAAGTTCCCCTTTTTCTTAATGTCGTTGTTTCTTGGATGTAACGTTCTGAGCTATCCAAACTTGCGCTATTTTAAAATGACCAATGACACTGTTAACAATTTTCCCACAGTGCACTGGTATGTTGATCACATCAAGTACTGCATTTTTGAGTCAGATTTTACTTAGTCTCTTGAAGCTGTCCACTATTTAGGCTTGTGTCTGTTCGTATAGGTGTATATGCCCTTGATGCTTATAACAGATGGCCACACAGACAGCATATAAATAAATTAATATACTGACCGAGTGGAAAGACAAATACAGGGGCAGATGTGTTGCTCAGTAGATTAAAGTATCTTGTTACAATTTGGGTGTATTGGATATGACACGGGCGTAGGTGTCTGTAGGCTTTTGGTAATATTCCATTTTTTTATTTGCCCTCGGAAACAGGTTGTGGAGTGGTTTAATGAATGATTTGACATGTGATTTTGACATTCACGTAGGTATGTGTCCATGTGAAAAACCAACAGAGGCAGAACTTGTAAGGTAGTGTTGAGGGTTAGGACTGCACAAGTCAGTGAGAAGGGATACTGGTGAAGACAGATGTATCTGTGAGTGGGGGTAGGGGGAGTTTTGTTTCTTGACTGACGTGGTTGATTTTTGAAAACCGTCCAAGAAATTCTAGAGTACTTGGACACTGTGCCAACATTTTCATCAACATACATTTTGTTCTTAAACCCAGACTGTTGTTATTATTGCTGTCTGCTCTGCCGCATGGTTTATTTCTGATGGGTATTCTTACAGCTTTTTGGTCATGTATGAAAAATATCATTTGTAGCCCTCCATCTCTGTTCAGTGTGTACCATGATATTTGCATTTATCCCTCCACGTTTTTCATTATCCGACTAACTTACCTTGCCAAAATGAATGCGTATGGTAACTGAATTGTGTGACCAAGTTGTCAAAGATCTGCCAAAAACGTCGATAGAAATGAAATGTTAGAGGGGTGCTTTGTGCAGGGGACAAACACAGCGGTATTGTCTAGTATGTGTGGAGAAGGGGAGGCTAAATGGACAGGTGTTGAGTGTGTAATTGAGAGGTCGGGAAGTGAGAAATGTTTGATGCGCAGTGGAGAGGTGGAATTTGCTGAACCGGTACTTTGTGTGGTTTAAGCCCTGCACTGCCAGCACATGTGGGATGCCAAGCTCTGTGGATTTTGTGGTGGCCCTGGAAATGAGGTTCTGGCTTGGATTTGTCAGCATTTCGCCTACCCTGGGCATTTAGTTGAATCCTTTGTGTGCCACTAAGGCACTTGCAAAGTCTTGCTTATGTAAATAGCTGTGGGGAATAGAAGGAAATGCAGAAATGCAACAGGAAATTGAAAGTCACAAATAAAGATATGTTATTCTTTGTGAGTTTTCTGTTTCCAATGGAAACGCCTCCTTCCCGTGTCCTCTTTTTTGGTGTGTTAGAGTGTATCGATAACTTTTAGCAAGCATTTAAATGGGTTTATTGATGTCTAACTTAGCCATGTAGCTAATGACAATAAAGGTCACATTTGAAGAAGGTGCTTATTAACAAACTAAACATTGACGGAACAGACTAAAATTTATATGTAGGAATATCTAATGACAATTTCTTTGTATAATTATGTTTGAGGTCAATATTTGATTATTCATGTATAATCTGTGTATTTTGTATATTTTTATGTATTACACATAGCAAACAGTGCTGTGCTAATGTGTAGAAATTTTATACTCCCTGTCTAAATTATCAGATGATGATTTGTCTCGTCTCTCCAATTCTGTTCTAGATTTAAGGGAGCCCCCAGAAAAGGCAAGCCCTGTTCTAGTGAAGTTGGTAGAAGCCATTGAGAAGAAAGGTAAAATTTATATTTTGTGTAAACGGAGGTCATAAGGGTATTTAGGTCTTTCTTTAGGACTGTTGTTGCTATGCAAAAAAAAAAGTCTCCGTTTGGGAGAAGATTTAAGTGAAGATCCAGAACACGATGCCTAGTGGTTGACGCTGACCAGTCTGTTCCAAGATTATATTTTCTGTTGTTACCTTTCAAAATCTAGAGAGCCAGTCAGGGAAAGCTTTAAGATTGTTTTCCTTGTGGGCCCTGTAAGAAAAGTTTTATTCTTTCTTATTGTAGAGCATTTTAAATCAAACTATATATATAATTATATATATATTCCTGTGGTCCAGGAAAGTAGACAATTTTTAAACATTATATATAATTGTATTTCAATCACCTTAATGTCTGGAAAACTATTTTAAAAACACGCGTGTCTTTGCATGCCTGTGTGTCTGTGTGTGCGTGTGTCTGTGCATGGGGCTGTTTACACGCAGCTTTCCCACTCGTTGTCCTGAATACCAGACGGTCAAACTCTCGAGCCGTCTGGACTGGAGCATCTAGACTTTTAAAAGGGTTTCTGGGCCCCTGGTTACATAGATAGCCAGGTTTGTGTTCAGTCTCCCTGCTCTCCACTTAGCGACTGCGTGTGTATTTATACCCCCAGGCACTGTATTTTTAATGGTTATACGTGTTACTGACCCACTAATCCAAGCACGCAATGAAGGGATATTTGAGGAGGATGAGTGAACTCCTTGATTTGCTTCAGGTCTGGATTGTGAGACACTGTGCAGAATGCCCGGCTCATCGGTGGTTGGCTGTCAAAGACAAAGCCTGAGTCCCGGTAAGAACCTGGTCCATCCTGGTTTGAGCATGGTCAGTGATCGTCTCAGAATTTTTATTTTTGATAAAGCATCGATATGTTTTGTTTCGAGTATAGGATTGGAGTCAGTTTTTTAAAAATCATAATCATTTTAGAGCGTTCATGCAAGCCAAAAAAGTGTGTGTGTGTGTGTCTTAATTAAACATAGTTTAATATTACATTAATTGAGGCAATGCAGATGACCTATTTAATCGTTAATCCGAATCACTAAAACTCATTACCAGCAGTGAGAAATTTTACCCTTTATAAAGTATCATACATGACGTATGTCAGACGATTACATTTATACGACTTTGTACCCCGAACCTATGGACCCTACTTCAGATCTTAACTATTTCTGATATTGCAGTGCGACATCAATGCCATCTCCGAAGCCGTGGTGAGATTAAAATTAGGTTTCACTTAAGACTACACAAAGAGCCAACTATGATTTCTGAACCAGGGCGAACCATTATATGACCAGTCTGTTCTCAGTTCTGTTTCAGTACAGTGAAATGTTTCTTTGTTTTGAGACCGAAATAGTCTCTTTGATCCAGTCATGCAAATTAATCAAAAAAAGTTTAAACTCGGCTGTGCTTTACTTCCACAGTGATCTCTCTTTAGTGGTTAAATGTGTTTTTCATTTAGATACTTTTATTTACAACCATTATGCTCAAAGTCTGCCACAGGAGTTTACTGTACTTTGATAATAGAATGACTTCATGGGCACATTGAAAAATTTGGCCCTTGCGATGGAAATAAAATTCTGGATTGGATATTTTTAATTAGTGGAATCTGAAGCAGCAAAAGACAAGCATAGCATTTTAGCAACAATATTTAAATGCATATTGCTCTCAAGCGTGCTGTTGCTGGTGTGTTTAGGACCACCCCTGAAGCTCCCATACCAGGGCTGTTTTCAAGGGCCGACTGAAGGTCTGAGCGTGTTCAAGCATGTCTGGACTGAGTGAGGCTGAACAGTTGTTCCCAACATGCCCCGACACACGCTCCTCACTCGCTCCACGCTCATCCTGATTGGTGGAAGGGACGAGCAAGTGGTGACAGATGTCCGCTATCACACATTGCCATTATGCTAAAAGATTTATTGCGAAGACGGTGTGCAGTGGAGCTTGAGCCTGAGGTTTTGAAGGATGTTATTTTGAGGAGTCAGCTAATGGTGTCAGGCACTTGTCTGGGCAGCCTTGTTCAGCCATCATTCGGCGGATTCACAAATGCAGTGTAGAACATAAGGAGACCGGTTACTGTGCGACGGCAGAGAGAGCGAGAGCAACTGGACGGCCAGGCTAGAAACGTGCAACCGAAACAAGGGAGAGCACTAAGGCTAAAGAAGAGAGGTCAACACAATTCCCTCCTTGGTTTCTATTTAAAGGTATGAATTAACAAGTTACCGCTGCCCATTACAGATCCTTCTGGGACGGAGGTGGGACAGTGTGACGCCCATGTCCTCTCCGAAGCCTTGATGAGATACCTGCAGGATACCATCTCCTTCCCTGTCTACTCGGATCTACAGCCAGCGGTGGGGCAGCGAGGAACAGGTATATCGTTCTTTTCACTTAAATGTGTCCGTCTTTACTTAAGTTTAAGTCAACGAACCGCATATTCAAGTGAATAAATACATTGAAGTTAAGCGAGACAAATTTTGAAAATTACCTTCCCACAGGGTTCGCCTTGGCCTTTAAAAAATACTTTAAAAAATTGATGATGCTGTTTGTCCTGCACAGAAGCCTCTGCAGTGGAAAGTGGAAGTGAGCTGATGAAGTTCCTCAAGTCTCCCGCCAACCCCCTGCAGAACCTCCTCACGCTTCAGTACCTCCTGAGATACCTGGGCAAAGTTTGCCAGCATTCAGAGAGTGGCCTGGATGCCTGTACCCTCAGCCAAACCTTTGGCCCACTGTTGGTCCGACACTTCTGTTCCGAGTGAGTGCCTCTTGCCCTGTCCGCAGGCTTGTAAACATGCAGATGTGTTGTTACTTTAATGGTGGCTCAGAACATCAAAAAAAACTTTGCATGGGCAACAAACAAAAAAAAGTTTTTGTTTTTTATCTGACTGCAGCTTTTGTGGAATGGATTAGCTTATTATTACAGCTGGTCTCTTTTTTGAGTAAAATAGAACACACGGAAAGAAAGTAGACACTAGAAATAATTGTATTAAAAATAGAAACAAGAATTAGAGTAACGACTTTCCCTGACGGAGTACCTCCCTGGTATGACTTTGCCATTTTAAATTTCTGACAGGCTTGCTGTAGATAAGGAGCACCCTGCTCCGGTGCTGGAGAGATTGCTGGTTGAGAAGAACTGGGAGAAGAGACAGAAACCGCCAGGTAAATGATCCCTCAACATCTGCTGCTTTCCCACCTCCTCTCCCTGAACACGTTCAGGAGCGAAAATATCTGTATATTTTTACATACCTTTCTCCTGTGCCATTTTTCCTTTTATTTAAAGCTCTTCCACGCAGGCCTGCCAAAGCCATGACGTCCTCTGTCATTAATGGGAGCAACAGCTTACTGAGGGACGCTGAGTGGTACTGGGGTGACATTTCAAGGTAAGGTGTTGCATCATGAAGAACCTACGATTGGTCTTTATTTTCATGTGACTTCCTTACACATTCATCCTCACCATTATAAAAAAAAAAGTAGTTTATGGTCATTTGGTAAACATTTCCTACTTGACTGTGCTTTGTCTTCCAGAGAGGAGGTCAACGAGAAACTGAGAGACACACCTGACGGCACGTTCCTGGTCAGAGATTCGTCCAGCAAAGTGCAGGGAGAGTACACGTTGACCCTCAGGTTAGCATGAGAGCAGCTCGGCTTGCCGTCTCTGTTGGAATACACCAACCCACTCCAGATCGTGTGAGACGAGGAATCGGAGCAAATAACCGATCCAAATGATGTTTCTAGTTTCCAGCAATGGTGACAGGCCTTGCAGTACTTCGGGAATGTTAGCCCCATTAAAGGCTATTTATAGGCTTAGCTAGATAAGTTAAGGAGTTCATCTAGCTGGCAAACTAATCAGCTCTGAATTGCATGTGACGAACTACATAATGAGCTATCTGTCATGTAATCTGACGCTGTTCATTTCGCATTGGCCAATAATTGATAACTTCATAAGTGTGATCCAGTGTAGCGGGTCTCGTAGTGAACACATTCGCTACTCACTGTGACATCACACCTTAAAGTCGAAGACGAGAGAATGATTAGTTCCTAGGGCTTTGGTGCAACAAGCAATTTGTTGCTCTTGTTCGGAAGGCGGTTGTGATGACCCAAGTTTAATGCCCAGCTATGGTAGTGCAACTTGTGTCAGAAAAGTTGTGGTGAAAAGTTGTGGGTTGCCCCAGGTATGTTACACCAGCACAAACATTTGGCAATAATTGAAGAAATACACTACATGGAAACTATTTGACTTGAGACCTCTGGCCAACAAAAACTCTTTTTGACAAGTTTAATGCTACGCGTGCATGCTTAACATTCTTTGGCCTTTTTTTTTTGTCCGTCACAGGAAAGGAGGAAACAACAAACTGATTAAGATCTTGCACCAGGGTGGAAAGTACGGTTTCTCCGAGCCCCTGACATTTGTGTCTGTGGTGGAGCTCATTAACCACTACCGCCGTGAGTCATTGGCACAGTACAACGACAAGCTCGACACGAGACTTCTGCACCCGGTTTCTAAGTGCGAACAGGTACGTTGCCACCGCAGCCTCGATGAAAAGGGAAACATTTGTAAAATTGTTGTATATGTGGCTAGCCGTGTATACAACCTCTACCAAGAAAATATGTATTGTAACAATACTCGAGTGTTTCATCACAAGACTTGCGTTTACCCTTTTTAGCCCACTTTTGTTTAGCACGGCTAAACTGTCGCTGGAAGTTGAGCGTAAAGTTTGCGCCTGGAACTTTCTTCCTGAATGTCTGTTCATCGTGTGCTCCAGTGGGATACTGACTGTACAACTCCTTTCCTTTCTCAGGATCAGGTGGTGAAGGAGGGCAGTATTGAAGAAGTGGGTGAGCAGTTGAAAGTGTACCAGGAGCAGTACCAGGAGAAGAGCCGCGAGTATGACCTCCTGTTTGAGGAGCACAGTCGCACAGCCCAGGTATGCTTTGTTCTGAGCGTCTGTTTGCCTTACACTGACGCCCTCTAGAGTTTGCAGTTGAAAATGCAGCAAGTTGCGTCCTGTGCCTCTAGGAGCTGCAGATGAAACACACTGCCATTGAGGCCTTTAATGAAACCATTAAGATCTTCGAGGAGCAGTGTGAGACACAGCAGCGCTACAGTGAGGAGTGTATTGAGAAGTTCCATCAGGAGGGAAATTACAAAGAACTCCAAAGGTTTTCAGAACTACTTTTCTCACTTAAGCAAGAAAAAAATATTTTCAAAGTTGCATTTAATACAGCTTGAGTCTTAAGTGTGTCTGTAATTTCATATTTGTAAATTATGTTGACAATAAAATCATGATTTTTTTTGTAATTTTCTTTTTTGTTGTCATATCATCAGAATCAAAAGTAATTCTGAAAAGCTGAAGTCCCAAGTGATGGAGATCCACGACAGTAAGAGAAAGCTGGAACAGGACTTGAAGAAGCAGACCTCTGATATCCGTGAGATTGACAAAAGGATTAACAGTCTGAAGCCTGACCTTGTGCAACTTAAAACGATCCGAGACCAGCACCTATTGTGAGTGGGAAGGGATTGCGTGTGTTCTGGATCTAAAGTGTAGTGTATCTCAGGATCGCTGTTTGATTGTGGGATTCATTGGTCTTGCAGGTGGCTTACACAAAAGGGGACCAAACAAAGAAAAATCAACGAGGGGTTGGGCATCAAGAATGACGCAGAGGAGTAAGTATGAGGAATTCAGTAATTGGGGGTTAATGTTAAGTTCATCAGATTAGAGGGCTGGGCAAACTTTATCTTGCTAGTGAATACAATCGTTGGGGGTACAAAAGTGTGGAATATAAAACATCAATCATCTCCGAAAAATAAACGGTTTAATCACCCGCAGCATAAAAAGCTGCTGCTTTATTAAGTCGGGCCGGTACCTGAGGTGGAAGTGAAAATTTTAGTTTGGAGCTCGTTTGAGCCAAACCAGAGGATTGCTTGAAAGACAGCGAGTGTTTTGGATTTAGATTTTTTTAATTTTTTATTTTTGAGTGAGAATGAGAGTGAGAAGTCGAAGTAGTGTTTTGTATGAGAACCTCTTCTTGGAATTATGACTTTGGCTTGGTTTTATCCCTTTTGTACCTTAGTCTGCTCCCTTAACGAAACTGTTTTCTTTTAAATGCCACCGGTTGGTGGTTTTGGGCAATTCTGCCTGTATTTTATATGGTTATGGGTTTTATATGCATGGATATGGTTTTCATTGTCATTAGCACATTAGCATTGCTGTTGGCTCTCATTTCTTCTGATGCCTTTAAGTTGATCTTTTTCGGAATGATCTTTTGCATTAAATAGGTAGGCAATGGGTGCATCTTCATCATCATTGAACCATGGTATGCATGAATGACTTCCTCAGAAGGTACATGCAGTTACAATATTAAAGCGGCATAAGAAGTGAGTTTTTAGAATTGTACGTGACTGTTCTACACGGTCTGCCCGACGCTCATCTCCCTCTCCTCATTTCCCAGCTTATACTTAACGACAGACGGGGACGAGGACCTGCCACACCATGATGAGGGCACCTGGTATGTGGGAGATATGAAACGGACCCAGGCTGAGGAGTTGCTTCAGGGCAAGTGTGACGGCACCTTCCTTATCCGCGACAGCCAATCACAAAAAGGCTCCTTTGCTTGCTCTGTTGTGTAAGTACCATGTGACCAGGAAAGACAGATTGTTTACCGTTTAGGTTTGTATTTGATGTTTCAGTTGTAGGGACTTAACATGAAAACAAGTGAGATTCATTTGGATAATTAAAGAATGACTTCATAGCCTTTCGACTGGCTCAGTGGTTAAAGGGGCTGGCCTGAGTGCAGACAGAGTCGAAGTTTGTAGGTCTGAAGTCTGCTCATGTCATTCGCCGATTGTGTCCGGGAGATCAGTTGTGTGGCGGGGCACGATTGTCGGCACACTGCCTCTAATTCGTATTTGTATGTCCGTGTCTAGCGTGGAAGGGGAGATCAAGCACTGCGTGATTTACACGACCACCACCGGTTACGGATTCGCCGAGCCCTACAACCTCTTCAGCTCACTGAAAGAGCTTGTCCTCCACTACAGACTCAGCTCCCTGGCCCAACACAACGACTCGCTGAATGTAGTGCTTGCCTGGCCGGTTTTTAGCCAGCACCCTGGGTGAGGACTGACGTACAGACTACCGAAAACAGACACGGAAAACACGAGAAAGTGTATTGCAAATAGCCACAAGAACTATAGTAACAATTAATTTTCGAATATTGGGGGGGGGGGAAAGTACATTTAAAGTAAGGCTTTAAGTTTAGGTAATTGCTTTAAAGAGTACTTAAAACCCAGTCAGGCTCCATACAATAAAATACAGATGAAATTATTTTCTAAGGTGCACACCATACTGTTAATGAAGAAAATTATATTTAACTTAATTGAAAGCCCTGTGAGTGGAGTTTCAGCCAGCTGTTATATCCATAATACTTAGGGCACTGTTAGTTCCCTGCCCTGACTGAGAAGATGCACTAAGATTGAAAGGGACGGAGACCCCGATCTTTGGGAACACATTGTTCCTCGTGAAAAAGCCGGTGTGCTGTACAGCTGTTTGATCAGAGTCTTTTTTGAGAGAGTTCTCTTGAGGGGGAAACATGAAAATATGGCCTCTTGAGACTCAATATTTTTTTTTGGACTACCTACATGGAGCCCCTGGCAATATTGGTCCAGAAATGGTGTGGGAGAAAATAGAGCAAATGAACATTTTAGCTGTTTCCATACATTTGTTTCCTTGCATTGTGTTTAATTTAATGCTACTAATCTTCTGCTATGGATGTAGAAATTGCTCTTCTTTTTCTATTTCTTTGATGTATTTATCTTCTAATCCTTCCACAGAGGCGCAGTCTAGCGGGTGGACGGGAAATAGAAATGCGTTTTACTTTTAACATAAATGTGACTCTGCACAGCAGTGCCGTAGAGATGCATTGTTCGTGTTTGCAGACATTTTTTCCCATGGTGCCCTTTTGTAAGCCTTTTTCAATTTGTTTTTGACTCAAGCTGATATACGTAGCTGTAGAGCACTTTTGTGTAAGTAGCCTGAAAATTGTTTTATATATATATTTTTTCTTTTGAGAAATAAGCTGGAAGACACATGGTGTCAAGCTAGTGTAAGCCAAATGAAGGACATCTTGTTTTTCTGATTTCATGTTGTCTAAGCACTTATCGTTACAAGTACTGTTAAATGTGCATATCTGTAGAATATGCACACGTGGTTAAGGTTTACAAAAAGAAGAAAAAGATCCCTGAGCTACAATTATGGTGATAGTAAAGGGAATATCTTTGTCTATCTCATTTGCATATCAGAATTTCCCTGTGCTAAGAAACTTCTGCCAGAATTCCTTTTGAACGACAACCAACAGCAACCACATAGTTGTAAATTCTAAATTCAGCCAGTCAAGACTTGAAGAACAGTAGACCTGGGGTTCCGGTTGATTTTGGTTCTTCCGTTTAGAATCCGATATCGTAATTATGGCTGAACCCATAGTGGCTCACATTCTGATTACCGGTAGCTAATTTCTCAAAATGTTACGTTGCTTTGAAAAAATTTCCTTGGGCAAAACATTTCTTCTTTTGAACTTGGAATAACAAGCATTCATTATGTTAATGATGAAAATGTTTATGGTGCTTTTCATAGGTGCGACTTTGTAGCAATATTTCCGAAACTGTTACAGTGGCAGGTAATGATTGGTTAGGGGATTGGTCTACGAAAGCGGAACCATTTTCAGAAGTGCCTTTAGGCTTATTGCATAAACTCTTCCATGTGTTAGTAATGGGGATATACTTTTATTGTTCATTGTTTTTGTTAATTCCAGCACAACTACATCTGTACATTATTGAATGGGAGAGCTGATATAACTATTTAACAACTTCAAAACAATAGAATGTAAAATGGAATGTAAAAACGATAACGCAAAAAATGCCTAAATTTAAATTAACATGGAACTTGCCACTGCAATGGAAGTCAATATTCCCAATAGAAAATTGTTTTAAGAGAATTTTTGAAGTTTTATAAGTCATATTTTTCAAATTATAATGAACAATATTGTTAATTTCCAATTATATTGACAGCTTTGTAGGCTTTCGTATATATATTTAACTTTCTTTTTAAAATGTCTCTTTACACTGCTTTGATCACTTTGCATTGATAGCCAGAATAGCTTCTGGCTTGTTTTGTTATTTCTTGAAAGAAATTTACTGTAACTTACTGTGGACTAATTACTGTACATGGAGTCCAGCTTGTCTGTTGATGTGTGGCACTTCCAACAGGAGATGGAACGTTTCAGCTACGGTGAAAGAAAAGCTTGTTAAATCTCTTGATATGTGACATTTTGAATTTTTTCGGTGCGTTTGGGATTTCCTCATGCATTATTGAACAAGCGACGGAAACTATGAAACGAGTGCCGTAATTAAGCCTGCACGGTAATGAGCCGGATGAAGAGAACGGCCAGAAGCTGGATCTCTCTCTTTGCCTTGTCTGTGCCTGTGTTTGGGGAGTCACATCGGTCGAACAAGCTGTGGAAGCATCGCTTGTGGTTGCGGTTCAGAAACGGAGAGGGAAGGCGGGGAGTGGAGAAAGGATCTTTGTTCGGAAAGGAGAAAAGGATGCATAATGTCCATTTACCGTCTCCGTAACTTTATCTCAGCAGTGATTGAGTGCCTGATGCAGAAAGAGGAACAGGAAATGAACAGAGATGTTGCAGGTGGTTTATAAAACTGATGAGTGCACTACAGTGTTGAATCTTTTATTGAGCGGTCTATGTTCCAGAAATTATTATTTTTTTTTTGGATCAGGCTTTTTTAAAATGATTAATTAAAGGACTGACTTCAAAGGAAGCCAGAGAGAAAAAAAAAAGATTTAAAAGTAGACCTTTGTGTATTAACAAGAATGCCATATATAAAATGGTGCCTGCTTAGGTCTGTTTGAAATAGGCTTTTTTAAAAACTTATTACAACTGTCTTTATATGTACATTTGTTTGTTCATTTGTTCATTATAACCTGACAGATTGTATGACATAAGCTAGCCTGAACATTTTCTCCATGAATTGCTCATATGTTTACGATTTATAATTAACCTAATAGAAAAATGTGCTTGAAAACAAATGTTAGCCTTTTCATTATGTAGAAAGAAAACTTGACTTTTTAAAATGTTTTCTTTTCATCCTCTTCATTAAACTTGAAGTTTTTAAGATTTGGTTTGGATTCAGTTTTTGTGTTGGTGTAAAACAGTGCTCCTTTTAAGGTCATAAAGTCTAGTGTCATCTTGCTGCTTTCCAAATGAACAGAACACTTTCAACAACTGTCCTCACCAGTCATTGTCTCCTCGGGGCACCAATGAAAAGCACACTGAAATGTAAGTGCTAGTCCCTTAAACTTCACTTCTTTGGTAAATAGCAATTACTTTTTTCAGATAACTGACTTACCACATTTTATTCAGGGTTTTATATCACTCACGGGCGCCAGAATCTAGGTGTAGACAATGTGTATATGATCAAAACTGATGATCAAACTGAAGCTCACATATTTCAGCCACATAATGCAGAGAGAAGACTCCCTGAAAAAAATCTGCAATGCTGGGAA
>JAOYSI010050973.1:0-21060 GCA_025775065.1 Hiodon alosoides | reverse complement strand
AATTCCTCAGGAACGCTGCCAGAAGCTGGTGTCTGGCTATGCATCTTGTTTGCAGCAGGTCATAGCAGCAAAAGTGCACTCTACTAAGTACTAAAGATGCTTGCCATGAAGGGGTGGAATAATTTTGAGACTGGGGAAGTCATTATAAGTTGCATTTTCAGTTGAATTTGGGGAAACCACTTGAAGCATTCGCTGTGTTGAGCTTTTTCAATTGCTTTTGTTTGATTTGTTCATTGAAAAAAGCTGAAAGTCTGTACATTTTGACAATAAACCCGATTTGCAATGGGGGTTGAATAATTTTATATAAAGTGGACATTTTCACATTTTGTAGTGTTACAACTTGTAATTCAATTTTATTTTATTGGGATTTATACCATTTGTTTACACAACATACCTAACAGTTTGAAGGTACAAAATATTATTTATTGTGACACAACAAGTTAATTAAAATAAAAAAACAGACATTTCTTGGTTCCATGAGTATTCACCTACATTGCTATGAAACCCTTAAATAATCAATTGCCTACAGAAGTCACATGACCTCAAAATAAATACACTTGTTTCTGGAAAGCCTTACAGTGTAATAGTTTTATCGAAACAAAGACTATGGATCTATGAAAACAAGTCCAGCATAACGTTTTGAAGAATCAGGGCTGGGTTATAAAAAAATATTAGTAAGTTTGAACACATTTTAAATTTAAATTTTTTGGCATTTATCACACACTTATTCAGAGCACAAAAAGTGCTGTAGCTTTAGAGTTCAAGTGAACATCCTGCGGAGCACCATTAAATCCATTATTAAAAAATGGAAAGAATATGGCACAAACCCGACTCTGCCTAGAAAAGGCCATCTACCAAAACTCAGTGACCGGATAAGGAGGGCATTAGTTAGAGAAGAAACCAGGAGGCCAATGGTAACTCTGAAGGAGCTGGAGAGATCCGCGGCTAAGATGAGAGAAATTGTCCATGGGATTATAACCAGGATGGATGGAGCCAAATACAGGGCAATTCTAGAGGAAACCTGTTTCAGTCTGCAATACATGTGAGACAGGGGACGGAGGTTCACCTTCCAGCAGGATAATGACCCTAAACTCACAGCCAAAGCTACACTGGGGCGGTTTAAAACCAATAACCTGAATGTCTTATGCCAATCAAAGCCCAGACCTGAATCTGATTGAGAATCTGTGGAAAGAAAATTGCTGTTCAACAACGGCCCCCATGAAACCTGACAAAGCTTGAGCAGTTTTGTCTAGAAGAATGGTAAAGCATTGCAGGATCCAGATGTGCAAAGCTGGTAGAGACTAACTCATAAAGACTAACCCTGTAATTGCAGCCAGAGGTGGTTCTACCAAGGGGGTGAATACTTATGTAACTCAAAATATAATTTTTTCCTTTTTTTATGTAATTATCTTTTGTCACAATAAAAAATATGTTGTACCTTAGGTATTTTGTTAGGAATGTTAGGTATTTTGTGTAAAACAAATGTTATAAATCCCAGTAATATCCAATTGAATTCCAAGTAACTTCACACTCAGTGTGGCAGCTACAGCCTGAGATCATCAGAAATCATTAGGAGAAAAAGGAGAGAGGAGAGGGAAAAACCCGTAATATCCCGTTAACTAACTGAAGATTGCATTTTAAGCTTTTAACCCCTCCCCCTCCTTTGTGAGTCAGATAAACTATAGAAAACCCCCCGATGACAGCCGCTTTCTCCCGGCAAAATTGGATTTCTGTATCTCACTAATCCCTGTTCACAATCTGTATCTGGCAGTCATCACATTGCGTCACAAAGTCCTGCCCACTCTTCCTGGACACATTCGGGAGCAAGCAGCCTTCACCGGGAGAGAGGGACAAATAACTATAACAAAAGGCTGGTAATTAATTTGCTGGGATCAAATGATTTTGGTGAAGGGGGGCTGGCAGCGTCCGGTGGAGAGTTTGTGATTCCCTGCGTGGTGGGCCAACAGACACCATGCCTTCTAAGAGTGGGCTCTTCTGCTCCCCGTGCACCAATGACTAATGCCTACCGTCCCTGCTCAGCCGTGGGACGACCGGAGGGAGCCTGAATCTGGATCGCTTGCTGTCAACGCATGGAGCTGGGTGGGACTTGGAAAGTAGTGAAAATGTTAATTTGGTCGATCCTACTACTGGGGTCCTGGAATGTTCATGGGGAACTTCCGTTCATTTCTGAGAACAACGCGGCAATGCAGGTCAACTGGTGAGTACTGTGGGCACTTTACATCAATAAAAGACATTTTTTATGACTCTTGCCATAAGCACCAAAGCACCATAAGCACCAAATAGCCTCCAAATGGTGATGAAGCCCCTTCTGAGGGTATTACTTCTGAAGGGAACAGTTCTGTTAATGCCAGACACCAGAATTAGTGTCTAATTAGGTGTGTCATTGAAGTTACAACCTTTAAACACAGATAAAAGTAATGATTTCTATTCACTTCCTCCTGCACATTATATTACACAAATACCAATTCCTTTATTGTGTGTAAATGTATCTTGCCTTGTCAGTGATTTACAGTAAATAATCACTCGTCCCTGCTGTGAGCTTCTAGCTAATCTATTCTTGACATGGCAAAGAGGGTTTGCACCTCAGATTAAACTAATTGCGACCAGGCCCACTTTGGCTCCCATCAGGGGTATACGTAATGAATGACAGTCCAAGATAGGCAGGGGAGCAGACAGGCAGGCCTGATGTCACTCAGAGTGGCGTTCCCTGATATATCTGGGGTTAAGGAAGCTGACTGTACAACAGCTCCGCTGCTTTCGGGACCGTCGGAAACAGACAAAGAGGAAAATGCAACGCAGGAAGGACCTTGCTGACTGCGTGGATCTTCACTAAAGGCATGGGGGATTCCACCGTGCCTGGTGTTTCGGAACTTGTTGCATCATCCAGGGAAAATTGTTCCCCTTCGTGGCAAAGTTAAAAGAGCGTGTGGGCTGCATGCGCGTATCAGTACATGGAGCGTTATCCACACTTTTAATAACCGTTGTGCTGAAGGCAACAGCAGTGTATTACTTACATAACAGCATTAAGTGGATGCCTTACAGTCCCACGTGTCACTGCCATGTTATCCAGTCCTGATACAACGACATTCACTCTGTAAATGCGAAACTGGTAGGAATTTCTCTTCGGATTACCCTAGAGTCCTAATAGCTCAGGACAAGAATAAGTGTCCACCCCCTGCCACCTCCCTTACGCGGCCCTAGGGACAGATGGCAGATATAGGGATGTGTTTTTTTCAAATCCTAGAGATTCTTTTATTGTCTCCACCCAGCTTGATTTAAAGATGTCTCTGTAGCTACTGGCTTTGGCTGCCACACTGCATAATCAGGCTGGATTGAAAACCTGGGGAAAACAGCTGGGTGACAGGTGGCCCCGTGGTTTTCAAATCAATCAAAATTATCCACCTCCAATAGGATAATATCAGACGTGGCTCCTGACAGGTGCTTATATCGGTGAAAAAGCATACCGTACCTCTGCTGGTGTAGATGTTCTCCGTGCCAGCTGTTTGTCCAATCAGGTGATACTGGTTGAGCCGAGACCCGTCTTCAGCCACCACCACTGACTTGGCTGCTCCCAGGGTCCAGGTATAGACCACCTCTGAAATGGGGTAGGCATCTGGAAAAGCCAGTTAGGGATACTCAAAACCAATGTCCCGACCAGAACCAACCTTGGATGGTTTGACACAACTTGTGATTGCATGGTATCAATATTACACAGAAGACGCCCTTGGTTATCTACAGAAATAAAAGAGTGATAATTGATTATAGTTAAATGATAACACATTAAGTGATGCTGAGTAATCATTTTAATTATTATGAGAATGATTATCACATTGCATCCAAAGGAATAGGAATATAGCCTCATTGAAGGCTATCAATTCCCGTCCAATTCTGGATGTATCAATAGTTAGTTAGCTAGCTAACCAGCAAAGTAACCACAGCTAGCAACATCTTCTTTAAGCAAAATAACTAATGTGGTGACATAACATGCACTGTGTACAATAGAAAGAAAGCTGCTTGATAAATTAAAAAAAATATGGGGGGCCTGGGGGCAGCAGGTTTCCCACCACTGCTCTAGCAGTAATGTTTTTACAGGTGTTTCCTTTATAACAAAAAACTGGCTAAAAGGTGTTTTCTATCTTTAAATGCAAGATTAAACCGAATGCATCATCCTCCACACAAGAGAGGAGAAACCAAGTGCAAAAAATAGATAGCGAGGGAGAGCACAAAATAATAATTTTTAAAAATAACATTGGTAAAAGCTTTATTTGATGGTATGCTTGGGGTTATTTGGCACTGGTAAAATATACGAAACTGGTCCCTGCTATTTATTATGCTATTGTTCCAGAAAGCCACAACTAGTAGCAGAACAGCAGATTTTATTAACGGAATCTATCCTCTAGCAAACTGAATAGGGCTTCGATGGCAAACAATGATCCTGTGATTCAGTACAACCTATAGAAATGAATAGTGTGGCGAAGAACATCTGTAAATATTGATAGTTCTCTTACTGTAAATCCTCAAACTAACTGTAAAATGCATTTTAAAAATTCTAGCACCACTGGACTGCAACTGGAAAAGTATCGACAGGTTTTACAAAAGGTTGCTGAATCCATGTCAGAGGCCAGCTGAACTTCTTGTCAATTGTGCGACCAGGTGTGCCATCTCGGGTGGCAGCTCCATTCCCGAGCAAGAGGCATTCATGCTCAGCCGCCTTGAGTAATTAGTCATCGGTCAGAGGTGCTGTCGCTTAGCAGAGGTGCACAGAGCGCCGGGCTGGCGAGACAAAGTTCTCCTCCCAGACCGGCCTGGTACTCCTTACATGCTGAGAAGCATTAAGCTGACATTTGCTGCTTTAAGTGGAGTCGCCGCGAGAAGACCTGGTATATAAAAATATATGTATTTCCAAAGCCTTTTAATGGAGGCTATCAGCATGGTAACCCTTGACTGTGAGTAGGGATCAGGAGAATGGCAGGGCTACCACAGGAGGTAGACCACTGAACATGGTTTTATCTTAAATTTTTATAGATATGGTATCGGTAACAGAGACGCATTTCCAGATGGTTGCTGTGTTGACTGTAATTTAGTTGTTTCATCAGTCCAATGATTTGTAAAGGAAACATTGAATAAACAGTACAGTTGAAACAGAATGTCTAGGTTCATTTATTTTCAAGGTGTATCTAATCTAGTGTAATAAATTACAGGTATTGAGGTAAATTGACTACAATTTGGCAGGGTGTTTAAGCTTAAGTTCAAAAGACGTTGGTATGCAGGTCCAGTATTTGCATTGCCCTATACAGTGTGGTAGAAAACAGAGTAAATGATAAGCTAGATATTGTGTAATGAACCAGATCGCTGTGCCTCAAGAACAAAAACACCTGAAGCAATGCTTTACCATAACTCCTTCTACGTGCATTATCGTCTAACAGAGGTTCTTTTTCATATAAGTCAAACGATGAAACCTGACTTAGAAATTAACTGGAATACCATAAACACACAGTAATGGATACAGAACATTTGTGTGTCAGGTTTTCACTGAGCAACTTTAGCAGCGTTCAAACAATATTAGTCGATTCAGATTTAATTGCAACACAATCAATGCTAAAGCTGTGAGTCGATTCATATCCGATTACTTTTTCCCATGTGTTGCATCGTAGTTGTCAACAACAAGAGAGTTACTGTGTACAATGCCACATGCTAAAATATCTATTTGCAATTGCTACCACTTACAAGTTGTGTAACAACTGACGACACTTAAAGAAATATAAGCTAATAGATAGCTTAGCTTGAAAGCTTTCAAGTAGCTATGCAGTGACAAGTTGTCGCTAGCTATTTATCCCATATGAAAGCCCTGCATCACAGTCTCTCTACTCTCTTTGAGAAAACCATGTTTTAATTTACAACTTGGTTTCTTGACTTGATGAAAAGCAGTAGCCAGTAGCCTGCTCAATAGATGCAGCTGACTTTGTCGAGGAGTACTGGTTGAAGCGAAGCAGCCAACTTAATGGAGGAACATCAGATTGGGAGATTTACAGGCGCTAACATCAGAAGTTCAAGCTATAATCTATCCATGGGAGAAGTGGTGAATACAGTCCTATAAATGTCTCATTTAGCTAAAGTAATTGTTTTGTTTTTAACAAAACCCCTGTAGGCTAGGGTAAAATGTTACTGGAATTAAAATAAAATCAGTAACTTTATATACAAACACATTAGTTAGCTAGTTCATTTTTCAAAATACAATGCTCGCTTTGAAGTATGCACTTTGTTACATTGACACCTAATTAAATAAACTGTGCAAAACATCTGTGTTCCTGTTGAGTAGAGTAATGCTTTGCGTTTGTATTGAAACTTGAGGACTTGAAACTCACATTGAGACTTGAGATGTATTGACTTGACTTGGATAAGTTGGCTCTTGACTTGAGACCTGCTTCTCATGACTTAGGACTTCACTTCAGACTCAGACTTACTTACACTACAGTGACTTGGTCCCACCTCTAATGTGCTATGATCACATAGGGGGAGGAACTAGCGGAAACATTACAATTAATACTTAGTTGATACTACTATAAATAATATATTACTGGATGAAAATTAACAGAAAGCGCCAGAAATAAACACACTAGGGAATATTTAATATTTTCACAGGTTTTTCAGATCAAAGAGAGGGATAAAACGAGAGAGACAAACTACGCCAACTTTCAAAGCAATATATTTTAGTGCATGCTCGGTGACAGAACATTAAGAAAATCCACGATGCTATAGAATTCATAGATTAATCACAAGAAGGAAATGAATCTTTCTTTATCAGTAAAAGTCAGTTCTATCTTTTATGAATATTGCTCGTGAAGTATTGAGAAACATAATGAAATCCAATTTGTTTGCGCTGAAATGTAATATTGAAATGGCATGATAAAGTCCAAATCCCTTTGGTATTATAATGGGTAAAAATACTCAACATTGGTATTGGAGTTAATTAATTAATCTACTGAGTATGTAGTAGATGCTGTATACATATTCGTATATTGGTGAATAAAGTCAGTATTGGTTATGTGCTAGATCCTTATTCTCAGTTCGGCCCAAAAATTAAAAATATTTACATAAATAATTAGAACAAGTACACCAATAATTACAGTTATATCAACAATAACACCAGGATTCATTTTGATTTTAAGCTTTCTAAACAACTGTAGTTGTAACCTCTTCAGTTGCACAAGGGCAGTTTCCTCGAAATAACATGTAATTATGGTCATATGATATATTCGCAAATTGATTTAAATCATTAGAAGCAGGAAACCACTCAGTGAATATGAGAGCCTCTTGTAATCAGTTCTGATGTGAATGTATCTCTGCCTGGCTTTCAGTCCCTTCTTTCTCTCCCTTGGTCACTCTCTCAGCACCTTGAGCCTTTGTCCCCCTGCACTGATGTTGAGATGTCATTGTCAGAAACAATTTCGTAAAAAGGTCAAAACTAATCAGAAAATAACTAATCTCAAAACAAGCCTGAAGGCTAATTTATCAAGAGAACGCTATGTTATAATTACCAGGGTAAGCTCAATCTATGAAAATACATTTGGAAAAAAATGCTTAATGGGTGCCTTATTTTTGAAGACATAAATAAGTTCTTTCCTGCCGGTAAGTCATCTCTGACGTGGGGCTTGTGAAGCCAAACAAAAAGTACTGTACCAGCATACAGCCTTGTTTGGATTGAAGTGTGTGCAGGAAAAGACAGAGTGAAGCCCATCGCCAGCACAGACGACTCGAGATGGCTCCAAGGCAGTGGGCGTGCGTGTTAGTACTGAGGTAGCTGCCGGGCAGGCGTCAGTAGGATCAGCGACATGAATCTGGATCTTACTGCACCAGAGACCGACTGGTTCACACCGTGTGTCCTAATCTCACGTAGCAAATCAGCCAGGAGATCCCAGCTCTTACCGGCTCAAACGATGTACTCCTGCAGCCAGGGCAGCAGATTTAGGTTGAATGTCAGCTTAATTCCAGAGAAAAAAAAAAAATATCTTGGACAAAATTCTTGTTCTATACGTGAACCCGTCAGCATAATGTAAACAAATCAGCTAAATAAGAAATTGTAAGGTCATTCAGGAGAATAACTAGGTACTTATTGAGGGGGGCTATTACAGTGTAACTTCTCAAGTCTACTGCTAGTCAAAAGACTATCAGCATTTGGTTGACTTGACTTTGACCTTTATTTTAGTTTAATAACAAACATGGATGCACCTGGTCTGTGTTGTACATTTGAAATTCTTTGTAAGGACCAGCGTGTCTCACACAAAACCAACTTGTTTATCTTCGAGGCTGGCAGCAAACACTGTGAAAATGGAGCCCGGATAATCCCTATCATCAACTCGCAAATGTGATTTGCGAAGACGTGATTGGAGGCTAATCAATAAGAACAGGCCTTAAGCAGCAGCTACTTGGAATAGGCACTTGAAAGGGTTGGCTCTTGTGGATATGAGCCTGGTTGGGGAGGGGCAAAGTGTATGACTGACAGGCTTCTAAGTAAAGGGGACAGACTAATCTCAGTCATAGTGTGAATAGATCCATCAGTGTGCATCTGGAAAACTGAAGGGCAATGATCCCTTCTTCTTCTGGGGAAGCTAGTAACTTGGTAATAAAACTAGAGGGTCCAATGAGTTATCAGGGATTCACAAAAAAACAACATCACATTATATGGTATATAAACTGACCCAGGGCTGCCCAAACCGTGGTAGAAGTGGGGAGACAGACAAGGCCAGGGAGATGACGTCCATTCAAGCTCAGCTAGTTCAACCAGGAGCGCTGTGATTGGATATAGCTGAAGAATGTTGGGTTATTAACCATCATTAAATGGTTATTTTCCTTTTAGAACCCCAGAAATGTGAGCAGCCAAATCACGCGAGAGCACAGGGGAAACAAACCTATAAAATTAATCTGATATGCCACTTTGACCATCTCAGTGACCCACCATGACAGACCCAGCGTAATACACCAGTGCCCTCATTGGGCACAGTGTGTGGAGGAGACTCTCTGTCTATCTGGAAGGGCGGTGGACAGAAAGCCTCAAGCTCCACCAACTGGCATATATGGAATGACAAACCCGCTTTAGGCCGAAAAAGGCTGGGTCAGACCGCAGGGTAATCATCCAGGAATGCTGTAAAGAGCTCTGCAACTCACTCACACGGTTTGCTGAAGTGATTACCCACAACTCACCCAAACTCACCTCAAACAGAGAATTTGTCAAGGCCTAGTACACATTTATTCAAACCTGTCCCATGTCTGAACTAGGGTTGTCTATTTACCAGAATTTTGACCAGTTCAGTTTCACGATGGTCTTCGATACCACCCAACAAAACTGTGCAGTAAGCACAATTTGCATATTATCACAAAATGTAAATATTAAATAAAATAAATTACGCTTTTAGAGAAATCCATGAGGTTTTATGGTTAAAAATGAGACAATACAACAGCTATCTCAAAACAGTTTTCTATAATTGTTCGCTATATTTATGTGACATATAACGTTTTTTTTTAACTTCTGAGGAAATGAAAGGGCAGCGCCTTGATCAGCACTCGTCGCTTCTCCGGTGCCCGCAATGCTGTGCCAATTACAGCGCTTCTTAAATCTATTGAACCATCCATTGCTAGTCACAAAGTTTTCATCTTTCGCATAATCCCCAGCTTCTTCTTTTAAATTCTTCTAAAATCAGTTTAGCCTCATAGTATACAGTGTTTTGGTCAACCGGGCAACTCTTAGCTTTTACTTGGCTATCACACCATGTTTTCAGTAAGGCCTCCATCTCAGCATTGAGTCCAAGACGCTTGCGAATTATGGTAGGATTTAACGACCTGGCATTTTTAACTGCCTCAAGAATCCATTCTTTATCTTTAATTGTGCTTCTTAAAGTCGTCTGAGCAAGGTTCATCCTTGAAGCTATGTCACAGCCTTTAGAACCTCCTTCGAAAAGTTTTACAAGTTGAGTTTGGTCTCCAAGGTAAGCGTTTTTCTTTTTTAGTGGCAGTTTCCATTAATAAAAAATTAACAAAATTAAAATTTTGACTCCCTCCGCTGTTGACCACTCTAGGCCTAAAGCCTGTGCCTCCCTGCGTATAAGGGGCATTAGTACCTCTGGTAGGGCAGGCAGTGTGGAGCCAGCTGACTCTGAGTCCACCATTTCTGAACAGGGGTCCTATTCCTGTTGCAAAAAATTCCTCAGAGAAAAAATAAGAAGAACACTCTGTTGATGGCATATGGAGTAAATCAACAGGCTCGTGGGAAACCGAAGGACAGCGCATGGAGGCTGTTAGACAGGAAGTGGGATGAACAAGAGAGCTTCTCCGAAGACTACTGCAGCCGCAAGTGACAACCCAGAGAGAACAGAGAAGATAGCTTCTTCTTAATAATATATACAGTACTGTGCAAAAGTCTTAGGCACCATAGCTTTTTTTACACAAATGTAGTCTTTCAAGTTTATTTTTTGTCTTCTGCATTAGTGTGTCAGTAAAAAAAATTTTTTTAGATGTCCAAATATTCATTTTCCAAAAGAAGAACAAGGACTTCTGCAACAAGTGGTATGGTCTCCACAGAACCCTGAACATTCACTTTCTGTGACTACCTGGACAGAAGCAAGCGAGACAGCTTAAGTCTGTGGAAGAACTGTGAAAAGTTCTTTAAGATGCTTGGAATAATCTACCAGCCGATTGTCTTCCAAAACTGCATGACAGTGTCGCTAGTTTTAAAGGCAAAGGGTAGTCACACCAAATATATATATATTTTTGTTTGTCTGTTTTAGCCCGTTCTATCTCATCTCAAATATTCTCAATTGGGTTGAGATCTGAAGACTGTGCAGCCTGTTCAAGTAAACAGAAATCACTGCCGTATTCCTGGAACCATTCCGAGACAATGCATGCTATGTGACACGACACGTTACTCTTCTAAGAGTATAATAAGGATTATAGTCCAGTGTTGGTCTTCTTATTTTTAGCTGATAGGAGTGTGACCTGGTGCGGTCGTCTGCTGAAATAGCCAATCTGTGACTAGGACCGACAAATTGTGTGTTCCAAGATGCAGGTCTGCACGCCCCCGTGATACTGTGGAATTATTTGCTTGGTTGTCTCCTTCACCCACTCTCATCACCAACCTTAGACACTGTCGAGCATCAAAAGCCCAGGTGGGCGACCATTTCTGAGATAATGGAACCAGTGTGCATGGCACCAACGATCATACCATGCTCACTTAGGTCACTTGTTTGGACCATTCTAGCATTCAATCGAAACTGTCTGCTTGTTTTATATAGGAAGCCACAGCCATGTAACGGCCATGTAACTGTCCATACAAGTGATCAATTTTCAGTAAATGGAATGGTGTCCCTAATAAACAGACCAATGAGCCCACAGTCACCCATATTGACCATTAGTGCACTTACTAAATAATTTAATTTTGACCTCTCAAAATTTGAAATTATCATCGCATAGAAAACCACAGATGCACTCCGGGGAATAACTGAAACCCTGCCACTGGGAATGATGAGGAATTTGACTGCCAGGGTCGCTCGCGCCCAGTCATGGAAAAGGCCGGAGCCTTTTACGCAGGCGGAGCCTTTTACGCAGATTAGATCTCTCAGACAGGTCTTCAGCTGACAGGGCTGACCCACAGGAAACGGATGAATGCAGCGCTGGCCAGATCTTTGAGTAAACGGATAAGCAGCATGTCCTTAAAGTGCAACCGGATGTGTTCTCCGCTGCTGGTACAATAGCTTGAGACGGTAACACGGGAAAATCCTCTTACTCAAGGGCCTTGTGTTATTCCCAGAGGTCAGGAGCAGCAGTGTGCCCGGAGGTGCTAAGTTTTAATCCCTTTCTGTGCCTGAATGCCACATGATATAATGGCCGTAATGAGTTTAAAGTGAGGCACAATGGCCTTTTTGGGCATAGCTTTAACTTGACCCAATCCCTGCTGTTGTTTACAATGAAATACACAGAAATTGATTTTAACTGATTTTTAAAAAGCACAATACAAAGGGTAATTGCAAGCCTTATATTATATCATCATAACCAGATGGCCCTTCATATATTTTCAGATACACCTATGTCACAAAATATGCACACGCATATATACTGAGCCCCACTTACACTGGCAACAAATCCACAATGCTTAATACCCTCTTAAGCTGGCAACAGGAAAGTGCTAAAGGTTAGCGGTGTTTGTGGCCCCCTCGTGGAAGAAAAACAAACCCCTACAGCTGTGATGTTGGTTTTCCGGCAGCCTTGTAACACTCCGCGTCCCTGTTCTCTAATGGAGCCAGTAAGCGCTGACGTCTGTTCATTGCTCTTTACCGTTCACTAAGCCCGGGGTGCCGCACAACGTCCCATCTGATCTCATCTGGCATGACAGAAAGCCTTCTGTTCACCAGCATGAGGATGTGCACTGTCCTGCAAGAAGACAGTCCTGCCTCCAATGCACCTATTCCACCAAAGCACTGTTCTCTTGCTTTTTTTCTCCCCAGCTTTATCAAGATTACATTTCAACAAGCTAAATCACCTCAAAGTCGTCTGTGATTATTACAGCTGGCCATAAATGACAAAGGATCTAATAATCTAAAGACATCTCAAGAGATACATACACTAACTTGCAAAAGTATTAACCCCCAAGCACATTTGGTTGCCTTAAAGCTTGCAGACATGACACTTCTATGTAAAACTAATATTCATGTACAATAAAATCTGAGCTTTTCACCAAACTGAGCTTCCACATAGAAAACTGGTTAGAGATAGCCAACAGTGACTTGGAAAGAGCTTCTGAGTTAAATGGAGATGTGGCAAGTAGCCCTTTCAATGAAGAAAGTAAGAAAAATAAAACAAATCCCATGTGGAGATGGCAGAAAATAATTCCTTGTGTCAAGCATGCTGGTGGCAGCATCACGTCGTGGGGAAGCTTCTCATCAGTAGAGACTGGGGAATAAGTCAGGGCCGAGAGGAAAATAAACGGAGCAAAGCCTATGCAAATCCTAGAGGAAAACAGGCTCCCTTCTACTTAAAACCGCAAACTTATCATTCAGCAATACAATGACCAAAGACTGGAGTGGCATACGAATAATAAAGTGAATCTCTTTGAGCGGCCCTGTCAAAGTCCTGACATGAATCCTACTGAGAATCGAAGGAAAGGCTTAAAAATGCCAGTCCGAAAGCATTGCCCCACCAACCTAAGAGACTTGAGAGAACAGGCAATAATTGATCTAAACTGATGTGAAAACTTGACAGAGACGTATCCGGAAAAAAAACAAGCGTAGCTGTAATTGCTGCCAAAAGTATTTCCACCCTTGTATTAACCTTTGTATCAGGGGTGAATATTGAATTGAACAAAGTGAGATTTACAGCTGATGGTTAGACATTCTAAGCACAATGGACTGAACCCGGAGTCTGCCGTGATGTTGGCACTGGGTGGGGTTCCCTTCAGTGCTGTAGCAGCTCAGGGGGGGTGTCGATGTGATAGTGAACATGAGCATCGCTCCTTCTGTGTTGCAGTGTGTCTGGACTGGATGTGCCATGCTGAGAGTGCCCACTCAGCCTGACCCTGCTCTCAGATGGAGCGCTGCGTCACCCGATGGCTGGTGTGACATTTGACAGCCGTCCGAATAGGGCTGACAGGGGCACTGATTTCAAGCTGGCACTTGGGCTACTGAATTACAGCATTAAACTAAGGCCCAGAAGGAAGCAAAGTTATACCACAGAAGCAGCACGTTTAAAATGCACAATTTAATATAAAAAACAAATATAATAATAATAATAATTATTATTATAGTATTGACTGCCTCTATAAATAGTAACGCTGCAATGCTGTATGCTAATACATCTTTAATATAAATTATTTTCACAATGTTTAACAATAGCATCACCAGTTAACTGCATTTGTTGTGGGAGATCAGTGTTCAGTTTCATTATTTGTATATGTCAACAATATTTCTCTAAACAACTTTATATAATCCTGATAATATTACTGTAATGAAAATAAGCAGAACTGGTTAACTAAAACTTCCAACTAGGAAACAATTGGCAATGTGGTAGGTCAATTGGTAATGTGGTTTCTACAAATTAAACTGCAATCTTTGAGAAAGTCTAACTTTTTTTGGTAAAGAACCACTATAAAGCCCAACTGTAAAATGTGAGGATTGACTTCTACCCATGAAGTAGGTACTCACAGCTTCCAAACTTCAGAGGACAAGCATGGGCATCCATAGGAAAGTCTTCTAACTGCATGGGGCACTCTGCGGATATCGTCAACCTGAAATTGAATAATCGTCAGAAAACTGTGAGAATTTTTTTGAGATAATAATCATTCTCACCATTATTACAGAAAGTGTAATCTGTTGATTATATTCCAAATCAGTATTTACAACTCACATGGCACAGAGTTAATGGGATCTCCACTTTATTTTTAGAATAGGGCTGCCATCGTGTGGTAGAAAGATAATGTTCTACCTGAGCCAGGGCTAAATCTCTTCTGATCATAAACAGGAGGTATACTCCACACTGTCGACATTTATTCACAAAGTCACCCGTCTGTTCTAATCCTTTAAACCCTAAACAGCATGTAGTAGGTTTTATGTGGACCAATTCAGTGCATACATTTTTTCACCGGCAGCATAAATTATGTAGGAACTCGGATATTCCTCTGCCCTACAATGGATTAGAAAGTGGATGCAGCTAATATTGTTATTATACTGCCACCTTGAGGCATTACATTGTAATTTATAAACTTTTCTTTATCATACCAAAGGGGCTCCTGAGAGTGACGAAATTCTGAAAATTGAGGAAATTTAGTCCTAAATTCAGTATTAAGAATATTATTATTTCTTAACGTTGTTTAACATGAGGGCCATCCAGCTGTCCTAACTGGGGTAGGAGTTGTGAGCAGATGTCTGCGATTTGTTCAGTCCTGAGATGGTTGCACCGAAATATTTTGAACTGCCACCTCTACCAAAACACCTCTGGTTTTCATATTACAGTTAAACAGTGGCACACAGTTTGAGAATTATTAGTGAAACAATTAACAAAAATCAAACTAAAATATAACACCAAACAGTGCTGCCATCAGTATCCTTCTTAAATGGCCTTCTTAAATAGAACCACCTTTCCTCGCACTTGTCCAGAATTCAGACAGTGATGTTGAAGGCTGCATTAATTCTCTGAGATCTCTATTAAATATTGAGTTACATTTTGACATTTTTTTATGTTTACAAATAAGTTTCTATATATTTACTTTTAACTCACTCACGTAGATTATGAGGTTAATGTTGATCATTTGAAAGGGAGAATTGCATTACGTAAGTTATGACTCATTCAAGGCAACAATTCAAAAATGAAGGTTCAGTAATAAATGTGCTTTTTTCAATTTTAGTGCACTAGAAATTATTGTTGAATATTACATTTGTTGTGAAGGACTCTTAAAAGTGAACTTAGTGCAGTAATGTATATTGACAATAAACTTACTGATAGGATGTTAAAGTCCTTCCCCCTCCCACACATGCACACATACAGGGATATCTCCCAGGGATATGTGCCTGAGATGGCCCTCCTTTTGGGAAATCACCTAATCTGAGGGATATCCTTGGCCCCCTGCCTCTGGACTACAGACTGACATACATGTGTCTGCCTACATGCTATAACAAATAACACATTTACGATGAGTTATTACACATGGTTCATTGTTAATTATTTTGCTGTCTACCCAAATGTCCTATCATTATTGATAAGAAAACTAATAACAACAGCAGCAAAAATAAAATAAAAAAAGTTTCCTATAATTTTTTACTATATTAATTTTAAATGGATTTAAATATGTATAATACAATCAATAATCAAATAATTTAATAATTAAACTTTGACTGTTAACATTTCTATTCATGGAAGAAGATGGTTATTACTTATACTTCAACTTATTATTACCACAAAATTATAATAATATATTTTTCTATTCAAAAGCTATTATTTATCATTTATTATTTATTATTATCATTTTTTTAAAGTGTATTTTAATGTAAAAATGTATTTTTAAAAATGTAAGTCAATTTTGTATAACTAAAAATAGAGGGTGCTAGAGGGCTATTTTTGAGAAGATTTCAGTAAATCCACTCCAGAAGGGGCATGTGGTAAAACAAATGTCAGCGAAGTGGTGAGTTTTGCTGTTGTTTTAGATATGCAATCTAGATTTATTCCCTGAACACACATTTTAACAAGGACTTCGTGATAAATAATTTATGCCTGATAAAACCCCCATTCTTCCAGCTCTCTGCCTTATTCAGCAAAGGCTCCAAGTTTGGCCTTAATGCAGTCCGCCATTCCTTCACAACAGCGAAAAAAATGCCTTCCAGTTCTCTCTGGATGCTGAAAGGCTGTGCACTCATAACGTGCAGAGCTAATCCGTTTTCTTGTAACGGAAATACATTAAAAGCCAATTCCAAAACCTTTTAATAGACAGAGTGTCATAAAATGCAACATGCTTGATGCTTTATTGTGTAGGTTATTAAGGATCCATTTCCTCGCAGACAATGTATCCACATCCTTTGGTCCACCTCCAGTTCATCATTAACACTGACTGCTGCTTCTATGTAACTCAGATCGAACCCAATAGAAAACTATCTCCCCAGTTAGTATTTGTAGTGCACCTATTTCTGGTATCAGATTAAATGTATTTTACATTTTATGATGGAAGCTATACATTCAAGTAGATTACAATATACACATCGTCAACATGAGCTATAAATGCAAAAGTAAGTTCAACGGTGCCTTAATGCAATATATATATAAAAAATATATAGATCAACACAGAGGAACATCAAACTTAACAGGTTGTGTTCTGTAGCTATCGGCTCAAAATGATTGTATGTTGCCAAGTATATTTTTCCAATAGCATTCAAGCTACTGTCCCGTATCTATCCCATTTCATGTGTCATTGACATGCAATATTAAACTTTCCATAATGCACAAGCAAAATATATGTGTCGATGAATATCTCTGCAGGTAAAATTTATGCAACGGTCAGGTGGCAGTTGGGAAGAAAAACGTGAGACACCACCCCGTGATTACTGAAAGGTAGTGTTTTATTGTTTCACTGCAACCCAGCTCTGACGCAAGTGGTGGAGAAAACTGTGGAATGCACACAGTTTCAAGGTAGAAGTATCCACTTTTCTCTTTTTTGCTCTCCAGCCGAACATGCTCAGAACAAGTCTGCTTCAAATATTGGGTCAAATCAATCACCAAAAATAGACAAGTGCTCCAAGGTTCATGCAAGAAATGTAGACCTCGTAAAAACAGTGCTGTACTTATACTTCCCAAGGTATTTAAGGGCGGCAGGTGATAAAGTGGTTTAACTGGAGGACTTCTGATTAGTAGGCTGCTTGTTTAAATCCCAGGAGGGTTGCTGCTGCTGTGCCCTTGAGAAAGGTTCTTAACCTGAAATACCTGAGTAGACACCCAGCGGGACAAGTGGATACAGTATGAAAGTCTAAACTCAAGGGTAACAGCACCTGCCAAGCAAGTACATTGCTTGGACTCCAGAGAGGTTCCCCGGCTTTGCTCAGTTCCATCGATGCTTTATCTGGAACTTTAACTCTGTTGCTGTACCCCTCACTTTCCTTCTCAATGGGAATGCTCATAAGCTAGCCTGGACCAACTTGGCGACTCAGGAGGTCTCCTGTTTGAAAACCCCTTTTCTCCATGGCCCATGTCCTGCATTAGTACAGCGGATCCCGTCTTGTGTTTCTGACCTGTTTCTGTCTCAACATTCTTGGATTGCTGGCATTGGCCAGTCAGCCTGATCTTGCAATTCTGCCTGCTTTACCTGTGTCTGATCACTGGAGTTATGATTCGGGTTTAACTGAAATAAATACCGCACCTGGGTGTCCCACTTCTGGCATCCGTTCGTGACAGTATGGCCAGTTAAGAAATTAGAAAAAAAACGCCAAAAGAAAGTAAATGGCGAGTGGATGGCTAGTCCTCTGGGTAGCTACACTGACATAGACTGGTAGTGTTTAATGATACTTCCTCTAGCAGTAAGCATGAGCTTAATATCTGCATGTAAAAAATATTAAATGCAGTTCCTGAAACAAATCCAATGAAAACTTTCCGTAAATAATAGTGTGGTGAAAGGGCAAGCATCAATACATGAAGATAGCAGCATTTTATTTCACTCACCTCATTGTATAGAGAAGTGTCCCGTCGTCTTTGAGTCTCAGAAGTTTGTTGGGGGTCGTCATGTTGTGCGCAATCGATTTCTTTCCATTGAGGAAAAAGGTGTCCGGGGTCCAGATATTGCTGGCCAGCAGGTTGTTCAAGGGCAGCATCTCCATTGGACCTTTAAAACGTAGTCGCTCGTCCTTCCAGCTTTGCCGGAAAAACACGTCAATGGTATATTCCTGCAGTAAAGAAAGATGCTGATGTTTTTAGGTTTTTCAGGGAGCAGCTTTTCTCAGCTTTTCTCGCCACAAGGCTTTATTACCCCCATGCAAACTGTTCTGGACAGTTTTTGTAGTAAAACTCTTCTGGTTTTTAATGCACAGTGAAATCAGAGTAAATTATTCTAAAATCATGGAAAGTAATGGCTATGACATGCACTGGTTTGTTGCTATGTCATGGATGTTCAAATTAACAGAATTTTCAAAAAGAAAGACTTACCATTTCAGTATCTGAAACTGGGCCAAAACTAGTGACAAAGATGTTGGTCTTAATCTCAGTTACTTTTTCTGTGAATGGTTACAAACAGAGAAATAGTTAGTTAGGAAGATGTTAGCGAGAAATTATTTAGATCTCCTCTCTGATTGCACAGTACCGTTATTTAAAGGACCCACAGAGGGAGCAATATGTTTTGTTACTGTAAGATGATAATTGCAAATTTAATATATACAATCTTTGACTCCTCACATTAATATTACAATTTTAAAACAGTGAAAGTTAACTTAACAAAACTGAAAGCATAGTAATGCCAGAGACAGGTACACTGAAAATCGTGTTAAAGCCAAAATAAATAGACTTTACTAAATGTATGAAAATATCAGACTTTATCTACCAATAAATTTGTACAGCATTTCATTTATGTAACCCCAATTGCTATTACAAGTTCTTCCACCCGGCAAGGCCATTATCAATCTATGTGTCTTAATATACATAAAAAGGCTTTTTTTTGCCCAGTTCGTTCATGCATGCTTTAGGTTATGCAACATATTTTTCTATTGTAAATTTCCCTCCACGCAACCAGGCCATTGGCTTTCCGAGAAAGTCCACAATAGAGTCCCACTTTATGAAAAGAGTGGCAGTGCTCAAGGTCACTCGCTGCAGATGGAACTGTACTTCCGAAATGGCCATAATTCTAAGAATGCTGGCACCGCCGTTCATTTGCACTTAAGCCTGAGCAATTAACATGGTCGCCTTGCTCCATGAAGGGAAGAGAAGTCTACAGTTACATTGCATTTGTTGCGTAAGCTGTGTCATTGCAAAGATATATGTTAGCGTTAAGAATATGGTAGAATATTACGTGAAGAACCATGCGTTCATGCAAGTTCTGAGAAATATCAAACCATTTGCCCTTGACTACACTATAATGAATTTAATTTACATAATAAGTAATGATATACATCTATAATGTACTGACATCCTGTCTATGCCAGCCAGGTTCACTCCAGCACCCTTCAATTGGTTAACTGGTTATGGAATGGAATAATATATATATACTTGCTATTCTAGAACAATCATTTATGGTAAATCTTACAACAAGGGCTCAGTATTAAACTTAATTCCTTTAGGTGTCTTAACTAATCTTTCATATAAATGATTTTGACAGATGCTGAACTTAAAGCTCTTGTATATTCTTGGGTGTACCTCCAAGCCCAGGGCGCAGCCTGTTGTCGTAGCCATCCAGCAATCCATCCAAGATCCTCGTAAATATCGTGATGTTGTCGTTTGTTTCCGCATCTTTGATTGTTCCTGCAGTAGTCTGGGAAAGGCTGTAATGCAAAATGTAAATAAGATATTTTGAGTAACATTGCAAGACTTATTGAAAGTCACACTGAAAATGAAAGGAATTTCACCAGTAGCACTGATGAAACATATATTAGTGTTGAAAGTCACAACAGTTTAACCCATACCCGTGAAGTCATTAATTGCTGTATAAAACTAAAGAATAATAATGTTGATATAATTAAATCTGTAGATCGCAACTGGTCTCACAACATGAAATCAAGACTTACTTGAAGGATTTCTCTTTTTCTATATAAGCAAAACAGAGCTGAGGGTTAGAATAGACCTTACCTCAGCCGGCAGGTGATGGAGACCAGAAAGACAAAGACCAAACAGATTTTCATTGTAGGGGAGGGTATTCCATTGTCCATTCCTGAAACAAATTACATTCTGGATCAAGTTTAGCACCTAGAGAACTCAGGACAGCTAAATGAGTGAAGACATCATTACCAGTGCTGTTCAGTCAACCACTTTCTATTGACTTTAATGCCATTCATTTGGATAAGAATAAGGATATCAAAAACAAACGCATACCGTTGCAAAACAAATTGTACCAGTGTTTATATATGCCATATATCGTGTAGTAGTAGTAGTAGCAGCAGCAGTAGTAGTAGTAGTAATAACAATAATAATAATAATAATAACAATCAATTATTATTATTATTATTATTATTATAAAGCGAGAAGATTTTGCTTATTACTATTCATCGTTCAATACTCTTTTCTCTTTTATGTTTTTTTTTTTCGAAACATGAGATTGACTCATTATTACCATTGCTACTACAGGTTCATTAGCCTAATCTATCCGAATTTAATAAAATTATGTAATCAATTACGGAATTAAACTTCAGTGTGTACCAGATCATCATTACAGTTGTATTTCTTAATACTACCCGCATCAGAGGTCCGCAACACATTCACAGTCACCCAAATTACAGTCAGGGGGCCCCAGCGCCACCCCCGGCCGCCCGGGAAGGATCCGGTGGTACCGGGTTGGGGCATTCCACAAGTGTGGGTAAAAAAAAAGAAAAGCTGTTAATT